>CAVMGG010001042.1:10000-24496 GCA_963680895.1 Fragum sueziense | reverse complement strand
TCAGTCAGTCAGTCAGTCAGTCAGTCAGTCAGTCAGTCAGTCAGTCAGTCAGTCAGTCAGTCAGTCAGTCAGTCAGTCAGTCAGTCAGTCAGTCAGTCAGTCAGTCAGTCTGCCAGTAGGTCAGCCAGTCAGTCAGTAGGTCATTCTGTCAGTCTGTGGGTCAGCCAGTCCGTCATTAGGTCATTCAGCAGTCATAAGGTCAGTCAGTCAGTCAGTCAGTCAGTCAGCTAGTCAGTCAGCTAGTCAGCTAGTTAGTCAGCTAGTCACTCAGTCTGTCAGACAGCTAGTCACTCAGTAGGTTGGTCAGTCAGTCGGTCTTACCGTCGGTCGGTCAGTCAGTCACTCAGTCTGTCAGACAGCTAGTCACTCAGTCTGTCAGACATCTACTCACTCAGTCAGTCAGTATGTCAGCCAGTCAGTCAGTCAGTAAATCAGTCAGTCAGTCACAGTCAGTGAGTCAGTCACAGTAAGTGAGTCAGTCACAGTCAGTGAGTCAGTCAGTGAGTCAGTCACAGTCAGTGAGTCAGTCTGTGAGTCAGTCAGTCATTCAGTCAGTAGGTCAGTCAGTCTGTCTCTCAGTCAGTAGGTCAGTCTGTCAGTAGGTCTTTCAGTAGGTCAGTCATTTGGTCGATCGATCAGTCAGTCAGTTAGTCAGTCTGCCAGTAGGTCAGCCAGTCAGTCAGTAGGTCATTCTGTCAGTCAGTGGGTCAGCCAGTCCGTCATTAGGTCATTCAGCAGTCACTAGGTCAGCCAATCTGTAAGTCAGTCAGTTAGTTGGTCAGTCAGCTAATCACTCAGACTGTAAGACAGCTAGTCACTCAGTCTGTCAGACAGCTAGTCACCCAGTCAGTCAGTCAGACAGCTAGTCACTCAGTCTGTCAGACAGCTAGTCACTCAGTCAGTCAGTAGGTCAGCCAGTCAGTCAGTCAGTAGGTCAACCAGTTAGCAGGTCAAGAGATCAGTCAGTCGGTCAGTAGATCAGCCAGTCAGTCAGTAGGTCAATTTGTCATTCAGTGGGTCAGTCAGTCTGTCTTTAGGTCATCAAGTCTGTCAGTCAGCCAGTCACTCAGTAGGTCAGTCAGTTGCTCAGCCTGTCATTCACTGAGCCAGTCAGTCAGTCACTGAGTCAGTCAGTCTGTCGGTGGGTGGGTCAGTCACTGAGTCAGTCAGTCTGTCGGTGGGTGGGTCGGTCTGTGGGTGGGTCGGTCTGTGGGTGGGTCAGTCGGTCGGTCGGTCGGTCGGTCGGTCGGTCGGTAGGTCGGTCGGTCGGGTCGGGTCGGGTCGGGTCGGGTCGGGTCGGGTCGGGTCGGGTCGGGTCGGGTCGGGTCGGTCGGTCGGTCGGTCGGTCGGTCGGTCGGTCGGTCGGTCGGTCGGTCGGTCGGTCGGTCGGTCGGTCGGTCGGTCGGTCAGTCAGTCAGTCAGTCAGTCAGTCAGTCAGTCAGTCAGTCAGTCAGTCAGTTAGTCAGTCAGTCAGTCAGTCAGTCAGTCAGTCAGTCAGTCTGCCAGTAGGTCAGCCAGTCAGTCAGTAGGTCATTCTGTCAGTCTGTGGGTCAGCCAGTCCGTCATTAGGTCATTCAGCAGTCATAAGGTCAGTCAGTCAGTCAGTCAGTCAGTCAGCTAGTCAGTCAGCTAGTCAGCTAGTTAGTCAGCTAGTCACTCAGTCTGTCAGACAGCTAGTCACTCAGTAGGTTGGTCAGTCAGTCGGTCTTACCGTCGGTCGGTCAGTCAGTCACTCAGTCTGTCAGACAGCTAGTCACTCAGTCTGTCAGACATCTACTCACTCAGTCAGTCAGTATGTCAGCCAGTCAGTCAGTCAGTAAATCAGTCAGTCAGTCACAGTCAGTGAGTCAGTCACAGTAAGTGAGTCAGTCACAGTCAGTGAGTCAGTCATTGAGTCAGTCACAGTCAGTGAGTCAGTCTGTGAGTCAGTCAGTCAGTCATTCAGTCAGTAGGTCAGTCAGTCTGTCTCTCAGTCAGTAGGTCAGTCTGTCAGTAGGTCTTTCAGTAGGTCAGTCATTTGGTCGATCGATCAGTCAGTCAGTTAGTCAGTCTGCCAGTAGGTCAGCCAGTCAGTCAGTAGGTCATTCTGTCAGTCAGTGGGTCAGCCAGTCCGTCATTAGGTCATTCAGCAGTCACTAGGTCAGCCAATCTGTAAGTCAGTCAGTTAGTTGGTCAGTCAGCTAATCACTCAGACTGTAAGACAGCTAGTCACTCATTCTGTCAGACAGCTAGTCACCCAGTCAGTCAGTCAGACAGCTAGTCACTCAGTCTGTCAGACAGCTAGTCACTCAGTCAGTCAGTAGGTCAGCCAGTCAGTCAGTCAGTAGGTCAACCAGTTAGCAGGTCAAGAGATCAGTCAGTCAGTCAGTAGATCAGCCAGTCAGTCAGTAGGTCAATTTGTCATTCAGTGGGTCAGTCAGTCTGTCTTTAGGTCATCAAGTCTGTCAGTCAGCCAGTCACTCAGTAGGTCAGTCAGTTGCTCAGCCTGTCATTCACTGAGCCAGTCAGTCAGTCACTGAGTCAGTCAGTCTGTCGGTGGGTGGGTCAGTCACTAAGTCAGTCAGTCTGTCGGTGGGTGGGTCGGTCTGTGGGTGGGTCGGTCTGTGGGTGGGTCAGTCGGTCGGTCGGTCGGTCGGTCGGTCGGTAGGTCAGTCGGTCGGTCGGATCGGGTCGGGTCGGGTCGGGTCGGGTCGGGTCGGGTCGGGTCGGGTCGGGTCGGGTCGGGTCGGGTCGGTCGGTCGGTCGGTCGGTCGGTCGGTCGGTCGGTCGGTCGGTCGGTCGGTCGGTCGGTCAGTCAGTCAGTCAGTCAGTCAGTCAGTCAGTCAGTCAGTCAGTCAGTCAGTCAGTCAGTTAGTCAGTCAGTCAGTCAGTCAGTTAGTCAGTTAGTCAGCTACTCAGTCAGTCAGTCAGTCAGTCAGTCAGTCAGTCAGTCAGTCAGTCAGTCAGTCAGTCAGTCAGTCAGTCAGTCAGTCAGTCAGTCAGTCAGTCAGTCAGTCAGTCAGTCAGTCAGTCAGTCAGTCAGTCAGTCAGTCAGTCTGCCAGTAGGTCAGCCAGTCAGTCAGTAGGTCATTCTGTCAGTCTGTGGGTCAGCCAGTCCGTCATTAGGTCATTCAGCAGTCATAAGGTCAGTCAGTCAGTCAGTCAGTCAGTCAGCTAGTCAGTCAGCTAGTCAGCTAGTTAGTCAGCTAGTCACTCAGTCTGTCAGACAGCTAGTCACTCAGTAGGTTGGTCAGTCAGTCGGTCTTACCGTCGGTCGGTCAGTCAGTCACTCAGTCTGTCAGACAGCTAGTCACTCAGTCTGTCAGACATCTACTCACTCAGTCAGTCAGTATGTCAGCCAGTCAGTCAGTCAGTAAATCAGTCAGTCAGTCACAGTCAGTGAGTCAGTCACAGTAAGTGAGTCAGTCACAGTCAGTGAGTCAGTCAGTGAGTCAGTCACAGTCAGTGAGTCAGTCTGTGAGTCAGTCAGTCATTCAGTCAGTAGGTCAGTCAGTCTGTCTCTCAGTCAGTAGGTCAGTCTGTCAGTAGGTCTTTCAGTAGGTCAGTCATTTGGTCGATCGATCAGTCAGTCAGTTAGTCAGTCTGCCAGTAGGTCAGCCAGTCAGTCAGTAGGTCATTCTGTCAGTCAGTGGGTCAGCCAGTCCGTCATTAGGTCATTCAGCAGTCACTAGGTCAGCCAATCTGTAAGTCAGTCAGTTAGTTGGTCAGTCAGCTAATCACTCAGACTGTAAGACAGCTAGTCACTCAGTCTGTCAGACAGCTAGTCACCCAGTCAGTCAGTCAGACAGCTAGTCACTCAGTCTGTCAGACAGCTAGTCACTCAGTCAGTCAGTAGGTCAGCCAGTCAGTCAGTCAGTAGGTCAACCAGTTAGCAGGTCAAGAGATCAGTCAGTCAGTCAGTAGATCAGCCAGTCAGTCAGTAGGTCAATTTGTCATTCAGTGGGTCAGTCAGTCTGTCTTTAGGTCATCAAGTCTGTCAGTCAGCCAGTCACTCAGTAGGTCAGTCAGTTGCTCAGCCTGTCATTCACTGAGCCAGTCAGTCAGTCACTGAGTCAGTCAGTCTGTCGGTGGGTGGGTCAGTCACTAAGTCAGTCAGTCTGTCGGTGGGTGGGTCGGTCTGTGGGTGGGTCGGTCTGTGGGTGGGTCAGTCGGTCGGTCGGTCGGTCGGTCGGTCGGTAGGTCGGTCGGTCGGTCGGATCGGGTCGGGTCGGGTCGGGTCGGGTCGGGTCGGGTCGGGTCGGGTCGGGTCGGGTCGGGTCGGGTCGGTCGGTCGGTCGGTCGGTCGGTCGGTCGGTCGGTCGGTCGGTCGGTCGGTCGGTCGGTCAGTCAGTCAGTCAGTCAGTCAGTCAGTCAGTCAGTCAGTCAGTCAGTCAGTCAGTCAGTTAGTCAGTCAGTCAGTCAGTCAGTTAGTCAGTTAGTCAGCTACTCAGTCAGTCAGTCAGTCAGTCAGTCAGTCAGTCAGTCAGTCAGTCAGTCAGTCAGTCAGTCAGTCAGTCAGTCAGTCAGTCAGTCAGTCAGTCAGTCAGTCAGTCAGTCAGTCAGTCAGTCTGCCAGTAGGTCAGCCAGTCAGTCAGTAGGTCATTCTGTCAGTCTGTGGGTCAGCCAGTCCGTCATTAGGTCATTCAGCAGTCATAAGGTCAGTCAGTCAGTCAGTCAGTCAGTCAGCTAGTCAGTCAGCTAGTCAGCTAGTTAGTCAGCTAGTCACTCAGTCTGTCAGACAGCTAGTCACTCAGTAGGTTGGTCAGTCAGTCGGTCTTACCGTCGGTCGGTCAGTCAGTCACTCAGTCTGTCAGACAGCTAGTCACTCAGTCTGTCAGACATCTACTCACTCAGTCAGTCAGTATGTCAGCCAGTCAGTCAGTCAGTAAATCAGTCAGTCAGTCACAGTCAGTGAGTCAGTCACAGTAAGTGAGTCAGTCACAGTCAGTGAGTCAGTCAGTGAGTCAGTCACAGTCAGTGAGTCAGTCTGTGAGTCAGTCAGTCATTCAGTCAGTAGGTCAGTCAGTCTGTCTCTCAGTCAGTAGGTCAGTCTGTCAGTAGGTCTTTCAGTAGGTCAGTCATTTGGTCGATCGATCAGTCAGTCAGTTAGTCAGTCTGCCAGTAGGTCAGCCAGTCAGTCAGTAGGTCATTCTGTCAGTCAGTGGGTCAGCCAGTCCGTCATTAGGTCATTCAGCAGTCACTAGGTCAGCCAATCTGTAAGTCAGTCAGTTAGTTGGTCAGTCAGCTAATCACTCAGACTGTAAGACAGCTAGTCACTCAGTCTGTCAGACAGCTAGTCACCCAGTCAGTCAGTCAGACAGCTAGTCACTCAGTCTGTCAGACAGCTAGTCACTCAGTCAGTCAGTAGGTCAGCCAGTCAGTCAGTCAGTAGGTCAACCAGTTAGCAGGTCAAGAGATCAGTCAGTCAGTCAGTAGATCAGCCAGTCAGTCAGTAGGTCAATTTGTCATTCAGTGGGTCAGTCAGTCTGTCTTTAGGTCATCAAGTCTGTCAGTCAGCCAGTCACTCAGTAGGTCAGTCAGTTGCTCAGCCTGTCATTCACTGAGCCAGTCAGTCAGTCACTGAGTCAGTCAGTCTGTCGGTGGGTGGGTCAGTCACTGGGTCAGTCAGTCTGTCGGTGGGTGGGTCGGTCTGTGGGTGGGTCGGTCTGTGGGTGGGTCAGTCGGTCGGTCGGTCGGTCGGTCGGTCGGTCGGTCAGTAGGTCGGTCGGTCGGTCGGGTCGGGTCGGGTCGGGTCGGGTCGGGTCGGGTCGGGTTGGGTCGGGTCGGGTCGGGTCGGGTCGGTCGGTCGGTCGGTCGGTCGGTCGGTTGGTCGGTCGGTCGGTCGGTCGGTCAGTCAGTCAGTCAGTCAGTCAGTCAGTCAGTCAGTCAGTCAGTCAGTCAGTCAGTCAGTCAGTTAGTCAGTCAGTCAGTCAGTCAGTTAGTCAGTTAGTCAGCTACTCAGTCAGTCAGTCAGTCAGTCAGTCAGTCAGTCAGTCAGTCAGTCAGTCAGTCAGTCAGTCAGTCAGTCAGTCAGTCAGTCAGTCAGTCAGTCAGTCAGTCAGTCAGTCAGTCAGTCAGTCAGTCTGCCAGTAGGTCAGTCAGTCAGTCAGTAGGTCATTCTGTCAGTCTGTGGGTCAGCCAGTCCGTCATTAGGTCATTCAGCAGTCATAAGGTCAGTCAGTCAGTCAGTCAGTCAGTCAGCTAGTCAGTCAGCTAGTCAGCTAGTTAGTCACCTAGTCACTCAGTCTGTCAGACAGCTAGTCACTCAGTAGGTTGGTCAGTCAGTCGGTCTTACCGTCGGTCGGTCAGTCAGTCACTCAGTCTGTCAGACAGCTAGTCACTCAGTCTGTCAGACATCTACTCACTCAGTCAGTCAGTATGTCAGCCAGTCAGTCAGTCAGTAAATCAGTCAGTCAGTCACAGTCAGTGAGTCAGTCACAGTAAGTGAGTCAGTCACAGTCAGTGAGTCAGTCAGTGAGTCAGTCACAGTCAGTGAGTCAGTCTGTGAGTCAGTCAGTCAGTCATTCAGTCAGTAGGTCAGTCAGTCTGTCTCTCAGTCAGTAGGTCAGTCTGTCAGTAGGTCTTTCAGTAGGTCAGTCATTTGGTCGATCGATCAGTCAGTCAGTTAGTCAGTCTGCCAGTAGGTCAGCCAGTCAGTCAGTAGGTCATTCTGTCAGTCAGTGGGTCAGCCAGTCCGTCATTAGGTCATTCAGCAGTCACTAGGTCAGCCAATCTGTAAGTCAGTCAGTTAGTTGGTCAGTCAGCTAATCACTCAGACTGTAAGACAGCTAGTCACTCAGTCTGTCAGACAGCTAGTCACCCAGTCAGTCAGTCAGACAGCTAGTCACTCAGTCTGTCAGACAGCTAGTCACTCAGTCAGTCAGTAGGTCAGCCAGTCAGTCAGTCAGTAGGTCAACCAGTTAGCAGGTCAAGAGATCAGTCAGTCAGTCAGTAGATCAGCCAGTCAGTCAGTAGGTCAATTTGTCATTCAGTGGGTCAGTCAGTCTGTCTTTAGGTCATCAAGTCTGTCAGTCAGCCAGTCACTCAGTAGGTCAGTCAGTTGCTCAGCCTGTCATTCACTGAGCCAGTCAGTCAGTCACTGAGTCAGTCAGTCTGTCGGTGGGTGGGTCAGTCACTGAGTCAGTCAGTCTGTCGGTGGGTGGGTCGGTCTGTGGGTGGGTCGGTCTGTGGGTGGGTCAGTCGGTCGGTCGGTCGGTCGGTCGGTCGGTCGGTAGGTCGGTCGGTCGGTCGGGTCGGGTCGGGTCGGGTCGGGTCGGGTCGGGTCGGGTCGGGTCGGGTCGGGTCGGTCGGTCGGTCGGTCGGTCGGTCGGTCGGTAGGTCGGTCGGTCGGTCGGTCGGTCGGTCGGTCGGTCAGTCAGTCAGTCAGTCAGTCAGTCAGTCAGTCAGTCAGTCAGTCAGTCAGTCAGTCAGTTAGTCAGTCAGTCAGTCAGTCAGTTAGTCAGTTAGTCAGCTACTCAGTCAGTCAGTCAGTCAGTCAGTCAGTCAGTCAGTCAGTCAGTCAGTCAGTCAGTCAGTCAGTCAGTCAGTCAGTCAGTCAGTCAGTCAGTCAGTCAGTCAGTCTGCCAGTAGGTCAGCCAGTCAGTCAGTAGGTCATTCTGTCAGTAGGTCATTCTGTCAGTCTGTGGGTCAGCCAGTCCGTCATTAGGTCATTCAGCAGTCATAAGGTCAGTCAGTCAGTCAGTCAGTCAGTCAGCTAGTCAGTCAGCTAGTCAGCTAGTTAGTCAGCTAGTCACTCAGTCTGTCAGACAGCTAGTCACTCAGTAGGTTGGTCAGTCAGTCGGTCTTACCGTCGGTCGGTCAGTCAGTCACTCAGTCTTTCAGACAGCTAGTCACTCAGTCTGTCAGACATCTACTCACTCAGTCAGTCAGTATGTCAGCCAGTCAGTCAGTCAGTAAATCAGTGAGTCAGTCACAGTCAGTGAGTCAGTCACAGTAAGTGAGTCAGTCACAGTCAGTGAGTCAGTCAGTGAGTCAGTCACAGTCAGTGAGTCAGTCTGTGAGTCAGTCAGTCATTCAGTCAGTAGGTCAGTCAGTCTGTCTCTCAGTCAGTAGGTCAGTCTGTCAGTAGGTCTTTCAGTAGGTCAGTCATTTGGTCGATCGATCAGTCAGTCAGTTAGTCAGTCTGCCAGTAGGTCAGCCAGTCAGTCAGTAGGTCATTCTGTCAGTCAGTGGGTCAGCCAGTCCGTCATTAGGTCATTCAGCAGTCACTAGGTCAGCCAATCTGTAAGTCAGTCAGTTAGTTGGTCAGTCAGCTAATCACTCAGACTGTAAGACAGCTAGTCACTCAGTCTGTCAGACAGCTAGTCACCCAGTCAGTCAGTCAGACAGCTAGTCACTCAGTCTGTCAGACAGCTAGTCACTCAGTCAGTCAGTAGGTCAGCCAGTCAGTCAGTCAGTAGGTCAACCAGTTAGCAGGTCAAGAGATCAGTCAGTCAGTCAGTAGATCAGCCAGTCAGTCAGTCGGTCAATTTGTCATTCAGTGGGTCAGTCAGTCTGTCTTTAGGTCATCAAGTCTGTCAGTCAGCCAGTCACTCAGTAGGTCAGTCAGTTGCTCAGCCTGTCATTCACTGAGCCAGTCAGTCAGTCACTGAGTCAGTCAGTCTGTCGGTGGGTGGGTCAGTCACTAAGTCAGTCAGTCTGTCGGTGGGTGGGTCGGTCTGTGGGTGGGTCGGTCTGTGGGTGGGTCAGTCGGTCGGTCGGTCGGTCGGTCGGTCGGTCGGTCGGTAGGTCGGTCGGTCGGGTCGGGTCGGGTCGGGTCGGGTCGGGTCGGGTCGGGTCGGGTCGGGTCGGTTCGGGTCGGGTCGGTCGGTCGGTCGGTCGGTCGGTCGGTCGGTCGGTCGGTCGGTCGGTCGGTCGGTCGGTCGGTCGGTCGGTCAGTCAGTCAGTCAGTCAGTCAGTCAGTCAGTCAGTCAGTCAGTCAGTCAGTCAGTCAGTTAGTCAGTCAGTCAGTCAGTCAGTTAGTCAGTTAGTCAGCTACTCAGTCAGTCAGTCAGTCAGTCAGTCAGTCAGTCAGTCAGTCAGTCAGTCAGTCAGTCAGTCAGTCAGTCAGTCAGTCAGTCAGTCAGTCAGTCAGTCAGTCAGTCAGTCAGTCAGTCAGTCAGTCAGTCAGTCAGTCTGCCAGTAGGTCAGCCAGTCAGTCAGTAGGTCATTCTGTCAGTCTGTGGGTCAGCCAGTCCGTCATTAGGTCATTCAGCAGTCATAAGGTCAGTCAGTCAGTCAGTCAGTCAGTCAGCTAGTCAGTCAGCTAGTCAGCTAGTTAGTCAGCTAGTCACTCAGTCTGTCAGACAGCTAGTCACTCAGTAGGTTGGTCAGTCAGTCGGTCTTACCGTCGGTCGGTCAGTCAGTCACTCAGTCTGTCAGACAGCTAGTCACTCAGTCTGTCAGACATCTACTCACTCAGTCAGTCAGTATGTCAGCCAGTCAGTCAGTCAGTAAATCAGTCAGTCAGTCACAGTCAGTGAGTCAGTCACAGTAAGTGAGTCAGTCACAGTCAGTGAGTCAGTCAGTGAGTCAGTCACAGTCAGTGAGTCAGTCTGTGAGTCAGTCAGTCATTCAGTCAGTAGGTCAGTCAGTCTGTCTCTCAGTCAGTAGGTCAGTCTGTCAGTAGGTCTTTCAGTAGGTCAGTCATTTTGTCGATCGATCAGTCAGTCAGTTAGTCAGTCTGCCAGTAGGTCAGCCAGTCAGTCAGTATGTCATTCTGTCAGTCAGTGGGTCAGCCAGTCCGTCATTAGGTCATTCAGCAGTCACTAGGTCAGCCAATCTGTAAGTCAGTCAGTTAGTTGGTCAGTCAGCTAATCACTCAGACTGTAAGACAGCTAGTCACTCAGTCTGTCAGACAGCTAGTCACCCAGTCAGTCAGTCAGACAGCTAGTCACTCAGTCTGTCAGACAGCTAGTCACTCAGTCAGTCAGTAGGTCAGCCAGTCAGTCAGTCAGTAGGTCAACCAGTTAGCAGGTCAAGAGATCAGTCAGTCAGTCAGTAGATCAGCCAGTCAGTCAGTAGGTCAATTTGTCATTCAGTGGGTCAGTCAGTATGTCTTTAGGTCATCAAGTCTGTCAGTCAGCCAGTCACTCAGTAGGTCAGTCAGTTGCTCAGCCTGTCATTCACTGAGCCAGTCAGTCAGTCACTGAGTCAGTCAGTCTGTCGGTGGGTGGGTCAGTCACTGAGTCAGTCAGTCTGTCGGTGGGTGGGTCGGTCTGTGGGTGGATCGGTCTGTGGGTGGGTCAGTCGGTCGGTCGGTCGGTCGGTCGGTCGGTAGGTCGGTCGGTCGGTCGGTCGGTCGGGTCGGGTCGGGTCGGGTCGGGTCGGGTCGGGTTGGGTCGGGTCGGGTCGGGTCGGGTCGGGTCGGTCGGTCGCTCGGTCGGTCGGTCGGTCGGTCGGTCGGTCGGTCGGTCGGTCGGTCGGTCGGTCGGTCGGTCGGTCGGTCGGTCGGTCGGTCGGTCAGTCAGTCAGTCAGTCAGTCAGTCAGTCAGTCAGTCAGTCAGTCAGTCAGTCAGTTAGTCAGTCAGTCAGTCAGTCAGTCAGTCAGTCAGTCAGTCAGTCTGCCAGTAGGTCAGCCAGTCAGTCAGTAGGTCATTCTGTAAGTCTGTGGGTCAGCCAGTCCGTCATTAGGTCATTCAGCAGTCATAAGGTCAGTCAGTCAGTTAGTCAGTCAGTCAGCTAGTCAGTCAGCTAGTCAGCTAGTTAGTCAGCTAGTCACTCAGTCTGTCAGACAGCTAGTCACTCAGTAGGTTGGTCAGTCAGTCGGTCTTACCGTCGGTCGGTCAGTCAGTCACTCAGTCTGTCAGACAGCTAGTCACTCAGTCTGTCAGACATCTACTCACTCAGTCAGTCAGTATGTCAGCCAGTCAGTCAGTCAGTAAATCAGTCAGTCAGTCACAGTCAGTGAGTCAGTCACAGTAAGTGAGTCAGTCACAGTCAGTGAGTCAGTCAGTGAGTCAGTCACAGTCAGTGAGTCAGTCTGTGAGTCAGTCAGTCAGTCATTCAGTCAGTAGGTCAGTCAGTCTGTCTCTCAGTCAGTAGGTCAGTCTGTCAGTAGGTCTTTCAGTAGGTCACTCATTTGGTCGATCGATCAGTCAGTCAGTTAGTCAGTCTGCCAGTAGGTCAGCCAGTCAGTCAGTAGGTCATTCTGTCAGTCAGTGGGTCAGCCAGTCCGTCATTAGGTCATTCAGCAGTCACTAGGTCAGCCAATCTGTAAGTCAGTCAGTTAGTTGGTCAGTCAGCTAATCACTCAGACTGTAAGACAGCTAGTCACTCAGTCTGTCAGACAGCTAGTCACCCAGTCAGTCAGTCAGACAGCTAGTCACTCAGTCTGTCAGACAGCTAGTCACTCAGGCAGTCAGTAGGTCAGCCAGTCAGTCAGTCAGTAGGTCAACCAGTTAGCAGGTCAAGAGATCAGTCAGTCAGTCAGTAGATCAGCCAGTCAGTCAGTAGGTCAATTTGTCATTCAGTGGGTCAGTCAGTCTGTCTTTAGGTCATCAAGTCTGTCAGTCAGCCAGTCACTCAGTAGGTCAGTAAGTTGCTCAGCCTGTCATTCACTGAGCCAGTCAGTCAGTCACTGAGTCAGTCAGTCTGTCGGTGGGTGGGTCAGTCACTAAGTCAGTCAGTCTGTCGGTGGGTGGGTCGGTCTGTGGGTGGGTCGGTCTGTGGGTGGGTCAGTCGGTCGGTCGGTCGGTCGGTCGGTAGGTCGGTCGGTCGGTCGGGTCGGGTCGGGTCGGGTCGGGTCGGGTCGGGTCGGGTCGGGTCGGGTCGGGTCGGGTCGGTCGGTCGGTCGGTCGGTCGGTCGGTCGGTCGGTCGGTCGGTCGGTCGGTCGGTCAGTCAGTCAGTCAGTCAGTCAGTCAGTCAGTCAGTCAGTCAGTCAGTCAGTTAGTCAGTCAGTCAGTCAGTCAGTTAGTCAGTTAGTCAGCTACTCAGTCAGTCAGTCAGTCAGTCAGTCAGTCAGTCAGTCAGTCAGTCAGTCAGTCAGTCAGTCAGTCAGTCTGCCAGTAGGTCAGCCAGTCAGTCAGTAGGTCATTCTGTCAGTCTGTGGGTCAGCCAGTCCGTCATTAGGTCATTCAGCAGTCATAAGGTCAGTCAGTCAGTCAGTCAGTCAGTCAGCTAGTCAGTCAGCTAGTCAGCTAGTTAGTCAGCTAGTCACTCAGTCTGTCAGACAGCTAGTCACTCAGTAGGTTGGTCAGTCAGTCGGTCTTACCGTCGGTCGGTCAGTCAGTCACTCAGTCTGTCAGACAGCTAGTCACTCAGTCTGTCAGACATCTACTCACTCAGTCAGTCAGTATGTCAGCCAGTCAGTCAGTCAGTAAATCAGTCAGTCAGTCACAGTCAGTGAGTCAGTCACAGTAAGTGAGTCAGTCACAGTCAGTGAGTCAGTCAGTGAGTCAGTCAAAGTCAGTGAGTCAGTCTGTGAGTCAGTCAGTCATTCAGTCAGTAGGTCAGTCAGTCTGTCTCTCAGTCAGTAGGTCAGTCTGTCAGTAGGTCTTTCAGTAGGTCAGTCATTTGGTCGATCGATCAGTCAGTCAGTTAGTCAGTCTGCCAGTAGGTCAGCCAGTCAGTCAGTAGGTCATTCTGTCAGTCAGTGGGTCAGCCAGTCCGTCATTAGGTCATTCAGCAGTCACTAGGTCAGCCAATCTGTAAGTCAGTCAGTTAGTTGGTCAGTCAGCTAATCACTCAGACTGTAAGACAGCTAGTCACTCAGTCTGTCAGACAGCTAGTCACCCAGTCAGTCAGTCAGACAGCTAGTCACTCAGTCTGTCAGACAGCTAGTCACTCAGTCAGTCAGTAGGTCAGCCAGTCAGTCAGTCAGTAGGTCAACCAGTTAGCAGGTCAAGAGATCAGTCAGTCAGTCAGTAGATCAGCCAGTCAGTCAGTAGGTCAATTTGTCATTCAGTGGGTCAGTCAGTCTGTCTTTAGGTCATCAAGTCTGTCAGTCAGCCAGTCACTCAGTAGGTCAGTCAGTTGCTCAGCCTGTCATTCACTGAGCCAGTCAGTCAGTCACTGAGTCAGTCAGTCTGTCGGTGGGTGGGTCAGTCACTGAGTCAGTCAGTCTGTCGGTGGGTGGGTCGGTCTGTGGGTGGGTCGGTCTGTGGGTGGGTCAGTCGGTCGGTCGGTCGGTCGGTCGGTCGGTCGGTCGGTCAGTAGGTCGGTCGGTCGGTCGGGTCGGGTCGGGTCGGGTCGGGTCGGGTCGGGTCGGGTCGGGTCGGGTCGGGTCGGTCGGTCGGTCGGTCGGTCGGTCGGTCGGTCGGTTGGTCGGTCGGTCGGTCGGTCGGTCGGTCGGTCAGTCAGTCAGTCAGTCAGTCAGTCAGTCAGTCAGTCAGTCAGTCAGTTAGTCAGTCAGTCAGTCAGTCAGTTAGTCAGTTAGTCAGCTACTCAGTCAGTCAGTCAGTCAGTCAGTCAGTCAGTCAGTCAGTCAGTCAGTCAGTCAGTCAGTCAGTCAGTCAGTCAGTCAGTCAGTCAGTCAGTCAGTCAGTCAGTCAGTCAGTCAGTCAGTCAGTCAGTCAGTCAGTCAGTCAGTCAGTCTGCCAGTAGGTCAGCCAGTCAGTCAGTAGGTCATTCTGTCAGTCTGTGGGTCAGCCAGTCCGTCATTAGGTCATTCAGCAGTCATAAGGTCAGTCAGTCAGTCAGTCAGTCAGTCAGCTAGTCAGTCAGCTAGTCAGCTAGTTAGTCAGCTAGTCACTCAGTCTGTCAGACAGCTAGTCACTCAGTAGGTTGGTCAGTCAGTCGGTCTTACCGTCGGTCGGTCAGTCAGTCACTCAGTCTGTCAGACAGCTAGTCACTCAGTCTGTCAGACATCTACTCACTCAGTCAGTCAGTATGTCAGCCAGTCAGTCAGTCAGTAAATCAGTCAGTCAGTCACAGTCAGTGAGTCAGTCACAGTAAGTGAGTCAGTCACAGTCAGTGAGTCAGTCAGTGAGTCAGTCACAGTCAGTGAGTCAGTCTGTGAGTCAGTCAGTCATTCAGTCAGTAGGTCAGTCAGTCTGTCTCTCAGTCAGTAGGTCAGTCTGTCAGTAGGTCTTTCAGTAGGTCAGTCATTTGGTCGATCGATCAGTCAGTCAGTTAGTCAGTCTGCCAGTAGGTCAGCCAGTCAGTCAGTAGGTCATTCTGTCAGTCAGTGGGTCAGCCAGTCCGTCATTAGGTCATTCAGCAGTCACTAGGTCAGCCAATCTGTAAGTCAGTCAGTTAGTTGGTCAGTCAGCTAATCACTCAGACTGTAAGACAGCTAGTCACTCAGTCTGTCAGACAGCTAGTCACCCAGTCAGTCAGTCAGACAGCTAGTCACTCAGTCTGTCAGACAGCTAGTCACTCAGTCAGTCAGTAGGTCAGCCAGTCAGTCAGTCAGTAGGTCAACCAGTTAGCAGGTCAAGAGATCAGTCAGTCAGTCAGTAGATCAGCCAGTCAGTCAGTAGGTCAATTTGTCATTCAGTGGGTCAGTCAGTCTGTCTTTAGGTCATCAAGTCTGTCAGTCAGCCAGTCACTCAGTAGGTCAGTCAGTTGCTCAGCCT
>CAVMGG010001042.1:0-5000 GCA_963680895.1 Fragum sueziense | reverse complement strand
GTGGGTCAGTCACTGAGTCAGTCAGTCTGTCGGTGGGTGGGTCGGTCTGTGGGTGGGTCGGTCTGTGGGTGGGTCAGTCGGTCGGTCGGTCGGTCGGTCGGTCGGTAGGTCGGTCGGTCGGTCGGGTCGGGTCGGGTCGGGTCGGGTTCGGTCGGGTCGGGTCGGGTCGGGTCGGGTCGGGTCGGGTCGGGTCGGGTTGGGTCGGGTCGAGTCGGGTCGGGTCGGGTCGGTCGGTCGGTCGGTCGGTCGGTCGGTCGGTCGGTCGGTCGGTCGGTCGGTCGGTCGGTCAGTCAGTCAGTCAGTCAGTCAGTCAGTCAGTCAGTCAGTCAGTCAGTCAGTCAGTCAGTCAGTTAGTCAGTCAGTCAGTCAGTCAGTTAGTCAGTTAGTCAGCTACTCAGTCAGTCAGTCAGTCAGTCAGTCAGTCAGTCAGTCAGTCAGTCAGTCAGTCAGTCAGTCAGTCAGTCAGTCAGTCAGTCAGTCTGCCAGTAGGTCAGCCAGTCAGTCAGTAGGTCATTCTGTCAGTCTGTGGGTCAGCCAGTCCGTCATTAGGTCATTCAGCAGTCATAAGGTCAGTCAGTCAGTCAGTCAGTCAGTCAGCTAGTCAGTCAGCTAGTCAGCTAGTTAGTCAGCTAGTCACTCAGTCTGTCAGACAGCTAGTCACTCAGTAGGTTGGTCACTCAGTCGGTCTTACCGTCGGTCGGTCAGTCAGTCACTCAGTCTGTCAGACAGCTAGTCACTCAGTCTGTCAGACATCTACTCACTCAGTCAGTCAGTATGTCAGCCAGTCAGTCAGTCAGTAAATCAGTCAGTCAGTCACAGTCAGTGAGTCAGTCACAGTAAGTGAGTCAGTCACAGTCAGTGAGTCAGTCAGTGAGTCAGTCACAGTCAGTGAGTCAGTCTGTGAGTCAGTCAGTCAGTCATTCAGTCAGTAGGTCAGTCAGTCTGTCTCTCAGTCAGTAGGTCAGTCTGTCAGTAGGTCTTTCAGTAGGTCAGTCATTTGGTCGATCGATCAGTCAGTCAGTTAGTCAGTCTGCCAGTAGGTCAGCCAGTCAGTCAGTAGGTCATTCTGTCAGTCAGTGGGTCAGCCAGTCCGTCATTAGGTCATTCAGCAGTCACTAGGTCAGCCAATCTGTAAGTCAGTCAGTTAGTTGGTCAGTCAGCTAATCACTCAGACTGTAAGACAGCTAGTCACTCAGTCTGTCAGACAGCTAGTCACCCAGTCAATCAGTCAGACAGCTAGTCACTCAGTCTGTCAGACAGCTAGTCACTCAGTCAGTCAGTAGGTCAGCCAGTCAGTCAGTCAGTAGGTCAACCAGTTAGCAGGTCAAGAGATCAGTCAGTCAGTCAGTAGATCAGCCAGTCAGTCAGTAGGTCAATTTGTCATTCAGTGGGTCAGTCAGTCTGTCTTTAGGTCATCAAGTCTGTCAGTCAGCCAGTCACTCAGTAGGTCAGTCAGTTGCTCAGCCTGTCATTCACTGAGCCAGTCAGTCAGTCACTGAGTCAGTCAGTCTGTCGGTGGGTGGGTCAGTCACTGAGTCAGTCAGTCTGTCGGTGGGTGGGTCGGTCTGTGGGTGGGTCGGTCTGTGGGTGGGTCAGTCGGTCGGTCGGTCGGTCGGTCGGTCGGTCGGTCGGTCGGTCGGTCGGTCGGGTCGGGTCGGGTCGGGTCGGGTCGGGTCGGGTCGGGTCGGGTCGGGTCGGGTCGGGTCGGGTCGGGTCGGGTCGGTCGGTCGGTCGGTCGGTCGGTCGGTCGGTCGGTCGGTCGGTCGGTCGGTCGGTCGGTCAGTCAGTCAGTTAGTCAGTTAGTCAGCTACTCAGTCAGTCAGTCAGTCAGTCAGTCAGTCAGTCAGTCAGTCAGTCAGTCAGTCAGTCAGTCAGTCAGTCAGTCAGTCAGTCAGTCAGTCAGTCAGTCAGTCAGTCAGTCAGTCAGTCAGTCAGTCAGTCAGTCAGTCAGTCAGTCAGTCAGTCAGTCAGTCAGTCAGTCTGCCAGTAGGTCAGTCAGTCAGTCAGTAGGTCATTCTGTCAGTCTGTGGGTCAGCCAGTCCGTCATTAGGTCATTCAGCAGTCATAAGGTCAGTCAGTCAGTCAGTCAGTCAGTCAGTCAGCTAGTCAGTCAGCTAGTCAGCTAGTTAGTCAGCTAGTCACTCAGTCTGTCAGACAGCTAGTCACTCAGTAGGTTGGTCAGTCAGTCGGTCTTACCGTCGGTCGGTCAGTCAGTCACTCAGTCTGTCAGACAGCTAGTCACTCAGTCTGTCAGACATCTACTCACTCAGTCAGTCAGTATGTCAGCCAGTCAGTCAGTCAGTAAATCAGTCAGTCAGTCACAGTCAGTGAGTCAGTCACAGTAAGTGAGTCAGTCACAGTCAGTGAGTCAGTCAGTGAGTCAGTCACAGTCAGTGAGTCAGTCTGTGAGTCAGTCAGTCATTCAGTCAGTAGGTCAGTCAGTCTGTCTCTCAGTCAGTAGGTCAGTCTGTCAGTAGGTCTTTCAGTAGGTCAGTCATTTGGTCGATCGATCAGTCAGTCAGTTAGTCAGTCTGCCAGTAGGTCAGCCAGTCAGTCAGTAGGTCATTCTGTCAGTCAGTGGGTCAGCCAGTCCGTCATTAGGTCATTCAGCAGTCACTAGGTCAGCCAATCTGTAAGTCAGTCAGTTAGTTGGTCAGTCAGCTAATCACTCAGACTGTAAGACAGCTAGTCACTCAGTCTGTCAGACAGCTAGTCACCCAGTCAGTCAGTCAGTCAGACAGCTAGTCACTCAGTCTGTCAGACAGCTAGTCACTCAGTCAGTCAGTAGGTCAGCCAGTCAGTCAGTCAGTAGGTCAACCAGTTAGCAGGTCAAGAGATCAGTCAGTCAGTCAGTAGATCAGCCAGTCAGTCAGTAGGTCAATTTGTCATTCAGTGGGTCAGTCAGTCTGTCTTTAGGTCATCAAGTCTGTCAGTCAGCCAGTCACTCAGTAGGTCAGTCAGTTGCTCAGCCTGTCATTCACTGAGCCAGTCAGTCAGTCACTGAGTCAGTCAGTCTGTCGGTGGGTGGGTCAGTCACTGAGTCAGTCAGTCTGTCGGTGGGTGGGTCGGTCTGTGCGTGGGTCGGTCTGTGGGTGGGTCAGTCGGTCGGTCGGTCGGTCGGTCGGTCGGTCGGTCGGTCGGTCGGGTCGGGTCGGGTCGGGTCGGGTCGGGTCGGGTCGGGTCGGGTCGGGTCGGGTCGGGTCGGGTCGGTCGGTCGGTCGGTCGGTCGGTCGGTCGGTCGGTCGGTCGGTCGGTCGGTCGGTCAGTCAGTCAGTCAGTCAGTCAGTCAGTCAGTCAGTCAGTCAGTTAGTCAGTCAGTCAGTCAGTCAGTTAGTCAGTTAGTCAGCTACTCAGTCAGTCAGTCAGTCAGTCAGTCAGTCAGTCAGTCAGTCAGTCAGTCAGTCAGTCAGTCAGTCAGTCAGTCAGTCAGTCAGTCAGTCTGCCAGTAGGTCAGCCAGTCAGTCAGTAGGTCATTCTGTCAGTCTGTGGGTCAGCCAGTCCGTCATTAGGTCATTCAGCAGTCATAAGGTCAGTCAGCCAGTCAGTCAGTCAGTCAGCTAGTCAGTCAGCTAGTCAGCTAGTTAGTCAGCTAGTCACTCAGTCTGTCAGACAGCTAGTCACTCAGTAGGTTGGTCAGTCAGTCGGTCTTACCGTCGGTCGGTCAGTCAGTCACTCAGTCTGTCAGACAGCTAGTCACTCAGTCTGTCAGACATCTACTCACTCAGTCAGTCAGTATGTCAGCCAGTCAGTCAGTCAGTAAATCAGTCAGTCAGTCACAGTCAGTGAGTCAGTCACAGTAAGTGAGTCAGTCACAGTCAGTGAGTCAGTCAGTGAGTCAGTCACAGTCAGTGAGTCAGTCTGTGAGTCAGTCAGTCATTCAGTCAGTAGGTCAGTCAGTCTGTCTCTCAGTCAGTAGGTCAGTCTGTCAGTAGGTCTTTCAGTAGGTCAGTCATTTGGTCGATCGATCAGTCAGTCAGTTAGTCAGTCTGCCAGTAGGTCAGCCAGTCAGTCAGTAGGTCATTCTGTCAGTCAGTGGGTCAGCCAGTCCGTCATTAGGTCATTCAGCAGTCACTAGGTCAGCCAATCTGTAAGTCAGTCAGTTAGTTGGTCAGTCAGCTAATCACTCAGACTGTAAGACAGCTAGTCACTCAGTCTGTCAGACAGCTAGTCACCCAGTCAGTCAGTCAGACAGCTAGTCACTCAGTCTGTCAGACAGCTAGTCACTCAGTCAGTCAGTAGGTCAGCCAGTCAGTCAGTCAGTAGGTCAACCAGTTAGCAGGTCAAGAGATCAGTCAGTCAGTCAGTAGATCAGCCAGTCAGTCAGTAGGTCAATTTGTCATTCAGTGGGTCAGTCAGTCTGTCTTTAGGTCATCAAGTCTGTCAGTCAGCCAGTCACTCAGTAGGTCAGTCAGTTGCTCAGCCTGTCATTCACTGAGCCAGTCAGTCAGTCACTGAGTCAGTCAGTCTGTCGGTGGGTGGGTCAGTCACTGAGTCAGTCAGTCTGTCGGTGGGTGGGTCGGTCTGTGGGTGGGTCGGTCTGTGGGTGGGTCAGTCGGTCGGGCGGTCGGTCGGTCGGTCGGTCGGTCGGTCGGTCGGTCGGTCGGGTCGGGTCGGGTCGGGTCGGGTCGGGTCGGGTCGGGTCGGGTCGGGTCGGGTCGGGTCGGGTCGGGTCGGGTCGGGTCGGGTCGGGTCGGTCGGTCGGTCGGTCGGTCGGTCGGTCGGTCGGTCGGTCGGTCGGTCGGTCGGTCGGTCGGTCGGTCGGTCGGTCGGTCAGTCAGTCAGTCAGTCAGTCAGTCAGTCAGTCAGTCAGTCAGTCAGTCAGTCAGTCAGTCAGTCAGTTAGTCAGTCAGTCAGTCAGTCAGTTAGTCAGTTAGTCAGCTACTCAGTCAGTCAGTCAGTCAGTCAGTCAGTCAGTCAGTCAGTCAGTCAGTCAGTCAGTCAGTCAGTCAGTCAGTCAGTCAGTCAGTCAGTCAGTCAGTCAGTCAGTCAGTCAGTCAGTC
>CAVMGG010001041.1:0-25942 GCA_963680895.1 Fragum sueziense | reverse complement strand
GTCAGTATGTCAGCCAGTCAGTCAGTCAGTAAATCAGTCAGTCAGTCACAGTCAGTGAGTCAGTCACAGTAAGTGAGTCAGTCACAGTCAGTGAGTCAGTCAGTGAGTCAGTCACAGTCAGTGAGTCAGTCTGTGAGTCAGTCAGTCATTCATTCAGTAGGTCAGTCAGTCTGTCTCTCAGTCAGTAGGTCAGTCTGTCAGTAGGTCTTTCAGTAGGTCAGTCATTTGGTCGATCGATCAGTCAGTCAGTTAGTCAGTCTGCCAGTAGGTCAGCCAGTCAGTCAGTAGGTCATTCTGTCAGTCAGTGGGTCAGCCAGTCCGTCATTAGGTCATTCAGCAGTCACTAGGTCAGCCAATCTGTAAGTCAGTCAGTTAGTTGGTCAGTCAGCTAATCACTCAGACTGTAAGACAGCTAGTCACTCAGTCTGTCAGACAGCTAGTCACCCAGTCAGTCAGTCAGACAGCTAGTCACTCAGTCTGTCAGACAGCTAGTCACTCAGTCAGTCAGTAGGTCAGCCAGTCAGTCAGTCAGTAGGTCAACCAGTTAGCAGGTCAAGAGATCAGTCAGTCAGTCAGTAGATCAGCCAGTCAGTCAGTAGGTCAATTTGTCATTCAGTGGGTCAGTCAGTCTGTCTTTAGGTCATCAAGTCTGTCAGTCAGCCAGTCACTCAGTAGGTCAGTCAGTTGCTCAGCCTGTCATTCACTGAGCCAGTCAGTCAGTCACTGAGTCAGTCAGTCTGTCGGTGGGTGGGTCAGTCACTGAGTCAGTCAGTCTGTCGGTGGGTGGGTCGGTCTGTGGGTGGGTCGGTCTGTGGGTGGGTCAGTCGGTCGGTCAGTCGGTCGGTCGGTCGGTCGGTCGGTCGGTCGGTCGGGTCGGGTCGGGTCGGGTCGGGTCGGGTCGGGTCGGGTCGGGTCGGGTCGGGTCGGGTCGGTCGGGTCGGTCGGTCAGTCGGTCGGTCGGTCGGTCGGTCGGTCGGTCGGTCGGTCGGTCGGTCGGTCGGTCGGTCGGTCGGTCAGTCAGTCAGTCAGTCAGTCAGTCAGTCAGTCAGTCAGTCAGTCAGTCAGTCAGTCAGTCAGTCAGTCAGTTAGTCAGTCAGTCAGTCAGTCAGTTAGTCAGTTAGTCAGCTACTCAGTCAGTCAGTCAGTCAGTCAGTCAGTCAGTCAGTCAGTCAGTCAGTCAGTCAGTCAGTCAGTCAGTCAGTCAGTCAGTCAGTCAGTCAGTCAGTCAGTCAGTCAGTCAGTCAGTCAGTCAGTCAGTCAGTCAGTCAGTCAGTCAGTCTGCCAGTAGGTCAGCCAGTCAGTCAGTAGGTCATTCTGTCAGTCTGTGGGTCAGCCAGTCCGTCATTAGGTCATTCAGCAGTCATAAGGTCAGTCAGTCAGTCAGTCAGTCAGTCAGCTAGTCAGTCAGCTAGTCAGCTAGTTAGTCAGCTAGTCACTCAGTCTGTCAGACAGCTAGTCACTCAGTAGGTTGGTCAGTCAGTCGGTCTTACCGTCGGTCGGTCAGTCAGTCACTCAGTCTGTCAGACAGCTAGTCACTCAGTCTGTCAGACATCTACTCACTCAGTCAGTCAGTATAACAGCCAGTCAGTCAGTCAGTAAATCAGTCAGTCAGTCACAGTCAGTGAGTCAGTCACAGTAAGTGAGTCAGTCACAGTCAGTGAGTCAGTCAGTGAGTCAGTCACAGTCAGTGAGTCAGTCTGTGAGTCAGTCAGTCATTCAGTCAGTAGGTCAGTCAGTCTGTCTCTCAGTCAGTAGGTCAGTCTGTCAGTAGGTCTTTCAGTAGGTCAGTCATTTGGTCGATCGATCAGTCAGTCAGTTAGTCAGTCTGCCAGTAGGTCAGCCAGTCAGTCAGTAGGTCATTCTGTCAGTCAGTGGGTCAGCCAGTCCGTCATTAGGTCATTCAGCAGTCACTAGGTCAGCCAATCTGTAAGTCAGTCAGTTAGTTGGTCAGTCAGCTAATCACTCAGACTGTAAGACAGCTAGTCACTCAGTCTGTCAGACAGCTAGTCACCCAGTCAGTCAGTCAGACAGCTAGTCACTCAGTCTGTCAGACAGCTAGTCACTCAGTCAGTCAGTAGGTCAGCCAGTCAGTCAGTCAGTAGGTCAACCAGTTAGCAGGTCAAGAGATCAGTCAGTCAGTCAGTAGATCAGCCAGTCAGTCAGTAGGTCAATTTGTCATTCAGTGGGTCAGTCAGTCTGTCTTTAGGTCATCAAGTCTGTCAGTCAGCCAGTCACTCAGTAGGTCAGTCAGTTGCTCAGCCTGTCATTCACTGAGCCAGTCAGTCAGTCACTGAGTCAGTCAGTCTGTCGGTGGGTGGGTCAGTCACTGAGTCAGTCAGTCTGTCGGTGGGTGGGTCGGTCTGTGGGTGGGTCGGTCTGTGGGTGGGTCAGTCGGTCGGTCGGTCGGTCGGTCGGTCGGTCGGTCGGTCGGTCGGTCGGTCGGTCGGTCGGTCGGGTCGGGTCGGGTCGGGTCGGGTCGGGTCGGGTCGGGTCGGGTCGGGTCGGGTCGGGTCGGGTCGGTCGGTCGGTCGGTCGGTCGGTCGGTCGGTCGGTCGGTCGGTCGGTCGGTCGGTCGGTCGGTCGGTCGGTCAGTCAGTCAGTCAGTCAGTCAGTCAGTCAGTCAGTCAGTCAGTCAGTCAGTTAGTCAGTCAGTCAGTCAGTCAGTTAGTCAGTTAGTCAGCTACTCAGTCAGTCAGTCAGTCAGTCAGTCAGTCAGTCAGTCAGTCAGTCAGTCAGTCAGTCAGTCAGTCAGTCAGTCAGTCAGTCAGTCAGTCAGTCAGTCAGTCAGTCAGTCAGTCAGTCAGTCAGTCAGTCAGTCAGTCAGTCAGTCAGTCAGTCTGCCAGTAGGTCAGCCAGTCAGTCAGTAGGTCATTCTGTCAGTCTGTGGGTCAGCCAGTCCGTCATTAGGTCATTCAGCAGTCATAAGGTCAGTCAGTCAGTCAGTCAGTCAGTCAGCTAGTCAGTCAGCTAGTCAGCTAGTTAGTCAGCTAGTCACTCAGTCTGTCAGACAGCTAGTCACTCAGTCTGTCAGACATCTACTCACTCAGTCAGTCAGTATGTCAGCCAGTCAGTCAGTCAGTAAATCAGTCAGTCAGTCACAGTCAGTGAGTCAGTCACAGTAAGTGAGTCAGTCACAGTCAGTGAGTCAGTCAGTGAGTCAGTCACAGTCAGTGAGTCAGTCTGTGAGTCAGTCAGTCATTCAGTCAGTAGGTCAGTCAGTCTGTCTCTCAGTCAGTAGGTCAGTCTGTCAGTAGGTCTTTCAGTAGGTCAGTCATTTGGTCGATCGATCAGTCAGTCAGTTAGTCAGTCTGCCAGTAGGTCAGCCAGTCAGTCAGTAGGTCATTCTGTCAGTCAGTGGGTCAGCCAGTCCGTCATTAGGTCATTCAGCAGTCACTAGGTCAGCCAATCTGTAAGTCAGTCAGTTAGTTGGTCAGTCAGCTAATCACTCAGACTGTAAGACAGCTAGTCACTCAGTCTGTCAGACAGCTAGTCACCCAGTCAGTCAGTCAGACAGCTAGTCACTCAGTCTGTCAGACAGCTAGTCACTCAGTCAGTCAGTAGGTCAGCCAGTCAGTCAGTCAGTAGGTCAACCAGTTAGCAGGTCAAGAGATCAGTCAGTCAGTCAGTAGATCAGCCAGTCAGTCAGTAGGTCAATTTGTCATTCAGTGGGTCAGTCAGTCTGTCTTTAGGTCATCAAGTCTGTCAGTCAGCCAGTCACTCAGTAGGTCAGTCAGTTGCTCAGCCTGTCATTCACTGAGCCAGTCAGTCAGTCACTGAGTCAGTCAGTCTGTCGGTGGGTGGGTCAGTCACTGAGTCAGTCAGTCTGTCGGTGGGTGGGTCGGTCTGTGGGTGGGTCGGTCTGTGGGTGGGTCAGTCGGTCGGTCGGTCGGTCGGTCGGTCGGTCGGTCGGTCGGTCGGTCGGTCGGTCGGGTCGGGTCGGGTCGGGTGGGTCGGGTCGGGTCGGGTCGGGTGGTCGGGTCGGGTCGGGTCGGGTCGGGTCGGGTCGGGTCGGGTCGGGTCGGTCGGTCGGTCGGTCGGTCGGTCGGTCGGTCGGTCGGTCGGTCGGTCGGTCGGTCGGTCGGTCAGTCAGTCAGTCAGTCAGTCAGTCAGTCAGTCAGTCAGTCAGTCAGTTAGTCAGTCAGTCAGTCAGTCAGTTAGTCAGTTAGTCAGCTACTCAGTCAGTCAGTCAGTCAGTCAGTCAGTCAGTCAGTCAGTCAGTCAGTCAGTCAGTCAGTCAGTCAGTCAGTCAGTCAGTCAGTCAGTCAGTCAGTCAGTCAGTCAGTCAGTCAGTCAGTCAGTCAGTCAGTCAGTCAGTCAGTCAGTCAGTCAGTCAGTCAGTCAGTCAGTCTGCCAGTAGGTCAGCCAGTCAGTCAGTAGGTCATTCTGTCAGTCTGTGGGTCAGCCAGTCCGTCATTAGGTCATTCAGCAGTCATAAGGTCAGTCAGTCAGTCAGTCAGTCAGTCAGCTAGTCAGTCAGCTAGTCAGCTAGTTAGTCAGCTAGTCACTCAGTCTGTCAGACAGCTAGTCACTCAGTAGGTTGGTCAGTCAGTCGGTCTTACCGTCGGTCGGTCAGTCAGTCACTCAGTCTGTCAGACAGCTAGTCACTCAGTCTGTCAGACATCTACTCACTCAGTCAGTCAGTATGTCAGCCAGTCAGTCAGTCAGTAAATCAGTCAGTCAGTCACAGTCAGTGAGTCAGTCACAGTAAGTGAGTCAGTCACAGTCAGTGAGTCAGTCAGTGAGTCAGTCACAGTCAGTGAGTCAGTCTGTGAGTCAGTCAGTCATTCAGTCAGTAGGTCAGTCAGTCTGTCTCTCAGTCAGTAGGTCAGTCTGTCAGTAGGTCTTTCAGTAGGTCAGTCATTTGGTCGATCGATCAGTCAGTCAGTTAGTCAGTCTGCCAGTAGGTCAGCCAGTCAGTCAGTAGGTCATTCTGTCAGTCAGTGGGTCAGCCAGTCCGTCATTAGGTCATTCAGCAGTCACTAGGTCAGCCAATCTGTAAGTCAGTCAGTTAGTTGGTCAGTCAGCTAATCACTCAGACTGTAAGACAGCTAGTCACTCAGTCTGTCAGACAGCTAGTCACCCAGTCAGTCAGTCAGACAGCTAGTCACTCAGTCTGTCAGACAGCTAGTCACTCAGTCAGTCAGTAGGTCAGCCAGTCAGTCAGTCAGTAGGTCAACCAGTTAGCAGGTCAAGAGATCAGTCAGTCAGTCAGTAGATCAGCCAGTCAGTCAGTAGGTCAATTTGTCATTCAGTGGGTCAGTCAGTCTGTCTTTAGGTCATCAAGTCTGTCAGTCAGCCAGTCACTCAGTAGGTCAGTCAGTTGCTCAGCCTGTCATTCACTGAGCCAGTCAGTCAGTCACTGAGTCAGTCAGTCTGTCGGTGGGTGGGTCAGTCACTGAGTCAGTCAGTCTGTCGGTGGGTGGGTCGGTCTGTGGGTGGGTCGGTCTGTGGGTGGGTCAGTCGGTCGGTCGGTCGGTCGGTCGGTCGGTCGGTCGGTCGGTTGGTCGGGTCTGGTCGGGTCGGGTCGGGTCGGGTCGGGTCGGGTCGGGTCGGGTCGGGTCGGGTCGGGTCGGGTCGGTCGGACGGTCGGTCGGTCGGTCGGTCGGTCGGTCGGTCGGTCGGTCGGTCGGTCAGTCGGTCGGTCGGTCGGTCAGTCAGTCAGTCAGTCAGTCAGTCAGTCAGTCAGTCAGTCAGTCAGTTAGTCAGTCAGTCAGTCAGTCAGTTAGTCAGTTAGTCAGCTACTCTCAGTCAGTCAGTCAGTCAGTCAGTCAGTCAGTCAGTCAGTCAGTCAGTCAGTCAGTCAGTCAGTCAGTCAGTCAGTCAGTCAGTCAGTCAGTCAGTCAGTCAGTCAGTCAGTCAGTCAGTCAGTCAGTCAGTCAGTCTGCCAGTAGGTCAGCCAGTCAGTCAGTAGGTCATTCTGTCAGTCTGTGGGTCAGCCAGTCCGTCATTAGGTCATTCAGCAGTCATAAGGTCAGTCAGTCAGTCAGTCAGTCAGCTAGTCAGTCAGCTAGTCAGCTAGTTAGTCAGCTAGTCACTCAGTCTGTCAGACAGCTAGTCACTCAGTAGGTTGGTCAGTCAGTCGGTCTTACCGTCGGTCGGTCAGTCAGTCACTCAGTCTGTCAGACAGCTAGTCACTCAGTCTGTCAGACATCTACTCACTCAGTCAGTCAATATGTCAGCCAGTCAGTCAGACAGTAAATCAGTCAGTCAGTCACAGTCAGTGAGTCAGTCACAGTAAGTGAGTCAGTCACAGTCAGTGAGTCAGTCAGTGAGTCAGTCACAGTCAGTGAGTCAGTCTGTGAGTCAGTCAGTCATTCAGTCAGTAGGTCAGTCAGTCTGTCTCTCAGTCAGTAGGTCAGTCTGTCAGTAGGTCTTTCAGTAGGTCAGTCATTTGGTCGATCGATCAGTCAGTCAGTTAGTCAGTCTGCCAGTAGGTCAGCCAGTCAGTCAGTAGGTCATTCTGTCAGTCAGTGGGTCAGCCAGTCCGTCATTAGGTCATTCAGCAGTCACTAGGTCAGCCAATCTGTAAGTCAGTCAGTTAGTTGGTCAGTCAGCTAATCACTCAGACTGTAAGACAGCTAGTCAATCAGTCTGTCAGACAGCTAGTCACCCAGTCAGTCAGTCAGACAGCTAGTCACTCAGTCTGTAAGACAGCTAGTCACTCAGTCAGTCAGTAGGTCAGCCAGTCAGTCAGTCAGTAGGTCAACCAGTTAGCAGGTCAAGAGATCAGTCAGTCAGTCAGTAGATCAGCCAGTCAGTCAGTAGGTCAATTTGTCATTCAGTGGGTCAGTCAGTCTGTCTTTAGGTCATCAAGTCTGTCAGTCAGCCAGTCACTCAGTAGGTCAGTCAGTTGCTCAGCCTGTCATTCACTGAGCCAGTCAGTCAGTCACTGAGTCAGTCAGTCTGTCGGTGGGTGGGTCAGTCACTGAGTCAGTCAGTCTGTCGGTGGGTGGGTCGGTCTGTGGGTGGGTCGGTCTGTGGGTGGGTCAGTCGGTCGGTCGGTCGGTCGGTCGGTCGGTCGGTCGGTCAGTCGGTCGGTCGGTCGGGTCGGGTCGTGTCGGGTCGGGTCGGGTCGTGTCGGGTCGGGTCGGGTCGGGTCGGGTCGGGTCGGGTCGGGTCGGGTCGGGTCGGGTCGGGTCGGGTCGGGTCGGGTCGGGTCGGGTCGGGTCGGTCGGTCGGTCGGTCGGTCGGTCGGTCGGTCGGTCGGTCGGTCGGTTGGTCGGTCGGTCGGTCGGTCGGTCGGTCGGTCGGTCAGTCAGTCAGTCAGTCAGTCAGTCAGTCAGTCAGTCAGTCAGTCAGTCAGTCAGTCAGTCAGTCAGTCAGTCAGTCAGTCAGTTAGTCAGTCAGTCAGTCAGTCAGTTAGTCAGTTAGTCAGCTACTCAGTCAGTCAGTCAGTCAGTCAGTCAGTCAGTCAGTCAGTCAGTCAGTCAGTCAGTCAGTCAGTCAGTCAGTCAGTCAGTCAGTCAGTCAGTCAGTCAGTCAGTCAGTCAGTCAGTCAGTCTGCCAGTAGGTCAGTCAGTCAGTCAGTAGGTCATTCTGTCAGTCTGTGGGTCAGCCAGTCCGTCATTAGGTCATTCAGCAGTCATAAGGTCAGTCAGTCAGTCAGTCAGTCAGTCAGCTAGTCAGTCAGCTAGTCAGCTAGTTAGTCAGCTAGTCACTCAGTCTGTCAGACAGCTAGTCACTCAGTAGGTTGGTCAGTCAGTCGGTCTTACCGTCGGTCGGTCAGTCAGTCACTCAGTCTGTCAGACAGCTAGTCACTCAGTCTGTCAGACATCTACTTACTCAGTCAGTCAGTATGTCAGCCAGTCAGTCAGTCAGTAAATCAGTCAGTCAGTCACAGTCAGTGAGTCAGTCACAGTAAGTGAGTCAGTCACAGTCAGTGAGTCAGTCAGTGAGTCAGTCACAGTCAGTGAGTCAGTCTGTGAGTCAGTCAGTCATTCAGTCAGTAGGTCAGTCAGTCTGTCTCTCAGTCAGTAGGTCAGTCTGTCAGTAGGTCTTTCAGTAGGTCAGTCATTTGGTCGATCGATCAGTCAGTCAGTTAGTCAGTCTGCCAGTAGGTCAGCCAGTCAGTCAGTAGGTCATTCTGTCAGTCAGTGGGTCAGCCAGTCCGTCATTAGGTCATTCAGCAGTCACTAGGTCAGCCAATCTGTAAGTCAGTCAGTTAGTTGGTCAGTCAGCTAATCATTCAGACTGTAAGACAGCTAGTCACTCAGTCTGTCAGACAGCTAGTCACCCAGTCAGTCAGTCAGACAGCTAGTAACTCAGTCTGTCAGACAGCTAGTCACTCAGTCAGTCAGTAGGTCAGCCAGTCAGTCAGTCAGTAGGTCAACCAGTTAGCAGGTCAAGAGATCAGTCAGTCAGTCAGTAGATCAGCCAGTCAGTCAGTAGGTCAATTTGTCATTCAGTGGGTCAGTCAGTCTGTCTTTAGGTCATCAAGTCTGTCAGTCAGCCAGTCACTCAGTAGGTCAGTCAGTTGCTCAGCCTGTCATTCACTGAGCCAGTCAGTCAGTCACTGAGTCAGTCAGTCTGTCGGTGGGTGGGTCAGTCACTGAGTCAGTCAGTCTGTCGGTGGGTGGGTCGGTCTGTGGGTGGGTCGGTCTGTGGGTGGGTCAGTCGGTCGGTCGGTCGGTCGGTCGGTCGGTCGGTCGGTCGGTCGGTCGGTCGGGTCGGGTCGGGTCGGGTCGGGTCGGGTCGGGTCGGGTCGGGTCGGGTCGGGTCGGGTCGGGTCGGGTCGGGTCGGGTCGGGTCGGGTCGGTCGGTCGGTCGGTCGGTCGGTCGGTCGGTCGGTCGGTCGGTCGGTCGGTCGGTCGGTCGGTCGGTCGGTCGGTCGGTCAGTCAGTCAGTCAGTCAGTCAGTCAGTCAGTCAGTCAGTCAGTCAGTCAGTCAGTTAGTCAGTCAGTCAGTCAGTCAGTTAGTCAGTTAGTCAGCTACTCAGTCAGTCAGTCAGTCAGTCAGTCAGTCAGTCAGTCAGTCAGTCAGTCAGTCAGTCAGTCAGTCAGTCAGTCAGTCAGTCAGTCAGTCAGTCAGTCAGTCAGTAAGTCAGTCAGTCAGTCAGTCAGTCAGTCTGCCAGTAGGTCAGCCAGTCAGTCAGTAGGTCATTCTGTCAGTCTGTGGGTCAGCCAGTCCGTCATTAGGTCATTCAGCAGTCATAAGGTCAGTCAGTCAGTCAGTCAGTCAGTCAGCTAGTCAGTCAGCTAGTCAGCTAGTTAGTCAGCTAGTCACTCAGTCTGTCAGACATCTAGTCACTCAGTAGGTTGGTCAGTCAGTCGGTCTTACCGTCGGTCGGTCAGTCAGTCACTCAGTCTGTCAGACAGCTAGTCACTCAGTCTGTCAGACATCTACTCACTCAGTCAGTCAGTATGTCAGCCAGTCAGTCAGTCAGTAAATCAGTCAGTCAGTCACAGTCAGTGAGTCAGTCACAGTAAGTGAGTCAGTCACAGTCAGTGAGTCAGTCAGTGAGTCAGTCACAGTCAGTGAGTCAGTCTGTGAGTCAGTCAGTCATTCAGTCAGTAGGTCAGTCAGTCTGTCTCTCAGTCAGTAGGTCAGTCTGTCAGTAGGTCTTTCAGTAGGTCAGTCATTTGGTCGATCGATCAGTCAGTCAGTTAGTCAGTCTGCCAGTAGGTCAGCCAGTCAGTCAGTAGGTCATTCTGTCAGTCAGTGGGTCAGCCAGTCCGTCATTAGGTCATTCAGCAGTCACTAGGTCAGCCAATCTGTAAGTCAGTCAGTTAGTTGGTCAGTCAGCTAATCACTCAGACTGTAAGACAGCTAGTCACTCAGTCTGTCAGACAGCTAGTCACCCAGTCAGTCAGTCAGACAGCTAGTCACTCAGTCTGTCAGACAGCTAGTCACTCAGTCAGTCAGTAGGTCAGCCAGTCAGTCAGTCAGTAGGTCAACCAGTTAGCAGGTCAAGAGATCAGTCAGTCAGTCAGTAGATCAGCCAGTCAGTCAGTAGGTCAATTTGTCATTCAGTGGGTCAGTCAGTCTGTCTTTAGGTCATCAAGTCTGTCAGTCAGCCAGTCACTCAGTAGGTCAGTCAGTTGCTCAGCCTGTCATTCACTGAGCCAGTCAGTCAGTCACTGAGTCAGTCAGTCTGTCGGTGGGTGGGTCAGTCACTGAGTCAGTCAGTCTGTCGGTGGGTGGGTCGGTCTGTGGGTGGGTCGGTCTGTGGGTGGGTCAGTCGGTCGGTCGGTCGGTCGGTCGGTCGGTCGGTCGGTCGGTCGGTCGGTCGGGTCGGGTCGGGTCGGGTCGGGTCGGGTCGGGTCGGGTCGGGTCGGGTCGGGTCGGGTCGGTCGGTCGGTCGGTCGGTCGGTCGGTCGGTCGGTCGGTCGGTCGGTCGGTCGGTCGGTCGGTCGGTCGGTCGGTCGGTCGATCGGTCGGTCGGTCAGTCAGTCAGTCAGTCAGTCAGTCAGTCAGTCAGTCAGTCAGTCAGTCAGTCAGTCAGTCAGTCAGTTAGTCAGTCAGTCAGTCAGTCAGTCAGTTAGTCAGTTAGTCAGCTACTCAGTCAGTCAGTCAGTCAGTCAGTCAGTCAGTCAGTCAGTCAGTCAGTCAGTCAGTCAGTCAGTCAGTCAGTCAGTCAGTCAGTCAGTCAGTCAGTCAGTCAGTCAGTCAGTCAGTCAGTCAGTCAGTCAGTCTGCCAGTAGGTCAGCCAGTCAGTCAGTAGGTCATTCTGTCAGTCTGTGGGTCAGCCAGTCCGTCATTAGGTCATTCAGCAGTCATAAGGTCAGTCAGTCAGTCAGTCAGTCAGTCAGCTAGTCAGTCAGCTAGTCAGCTAGTTAGTCAGCTAGTCACTCAGTCTGTCAGACAGCTAGTCACTCAGTAGGTTGGTCAGTCAGTCGGTCTTACCGTCGGTCGGTCAGTCAGTCACTCAGTCTGTCAGACAGCTAGTCACTCAGTCTGTCAGACATCTACTCACTCAGTCAGTCAGTATGTCAGCCAGTCAGTCAGTCAGTAAATCAGTCAGTCAGTCACAGTCAGTGAGTCAGTCACAGTAAGTGAGTCAGTCACAGTCAGTGAGTCAGTCAGTGAGTCAGTCACAGTCAGTGAGTCAGTCTGTGAGTCAGTCAGTCATTCAGTCAGTAGGTCAGTCAGTCTGTCTCTCAGTCAGTAGGTCAGTCTGTCAGTAGGTCTTTCAGTAGGTCAGTCATTTGGTCGATCGATCAGTCAGTCAGTTAGTCAGTCTGCCAGTAGGTCAGCCAGTCAGTCAGTAGGTCATTCTGTCAGTCAGTGGGTCAGCCAGTCCGTCATTAGGTCATTCAGCAGTCACTAGGTCAGCCAATCTGTAAGTCAGTCAGTTAGTTGGTCAGTCAGCTAATCACTCAGACTGTAAGACAGCTAGTCACTCAGTCTGTCAGACAGCTAGTCACCCAGTCAGTCAGTCAGACAGCTAGTCACTCAGTCTGTCAGACAGCTAGTCACTCAGTCAGTCAGTAGGTCAGCCAGTCAGTCAGTCAGTAGGTCAACCAGTTAGCAGGTCAAGAGATCAGTCAGTCAGTCAGTAGATCAGCCAGTCAGTCAGTAGGTCAATTTGTCATTCAGTGGGTCAGTCAGTCTGTCTTTAGGTCATCAAGTCTGTCAGTCAGCCAGTCACTCAGTAGGTCAGTCAGTTGCTCAGCCTGTCATTCACTGAGCCAGTCAGTCAGTCACTGAGTCAGTCAGTCTGTCGGTGGGTGGGTCAGTCACTGAGTCAGTCAGTCTGTCGGTGGGTGGGTCGGTCTGTGGGTGGGTCGGTCTGTGGGTGGGTCAGTCGGTCGGTCGGTCGGTCGGTCGGTCGGTCGGTCGGTCGGTCGGGTCGGGTCGGGTCGGGTCGGGTCGGGTCGGGTCGGGTCGGGTCGGGTCGGGTCGGGTCGGGTCGGGTCGGGTCGGGTCGGGTCGGGTCGGTCGGTCGGTCGGTCGGTCGGTCGGTCGGTCGGTCGGTCGGTCGGTCGGTCGGTCGGTCAGTCAGTCAGTCAGTCAGTCAGTCAGTCAGTCAGTCAGTCAGTCAGTCAGTCAGTTAGTCAGTCAGTCAGTCAGTCAGTTAGTCAGTTAGTCAGCTACTCAGTCAGTCAGTCAGTCAGTCAGTCAGTCAGTCAGTCAGTCAGTCAGTCAGTCAGTCAGTCAGTCAGTCAGTCAGTCAGTCAGTCAGTCAGTCAGTCAGTCAGTCAGTCAGTCAGTCAGTCAGTCAGTCAGTCAGTCTGCCAGTAGGTCAGCCAGTCAGTCAGTAGGTCATTCTGTCAGTCTGTGGGTCAGCCAGTCCGTCATTAGGTCATTCAGCAGTCATAAGGTCAGTCAGTCAGTCAGTCAGCTAGTCAGTCAGCTAGTCAGCTAGTTAGTCAGCTAGTCACTCAGTCTGTCAGACAGCTAGTCACTCAGTAGGTTGGTCAGTCAGTCGGTCTTACCGTCGGTCGGTCAGTCAGTCACTCAGTCTGTCAGACAGCTAGTCACTCAGTCTGTCAGACATCTACTCACTCAGTCAGTCAGTATGTCAGCCAGTCAGTCAGTCAGTAAATCAGTCAGTCAGTCACAGTCAGTGAGTCAGTCACAGTAAGTGAGTCAGTCACAGTCAGTGAGTCAGTCAGTGAGTCAGTCACAGTCAGTGAGTCAGTCTGTGAGTCAGTCAGTCATTCAGTCAGTAGGTCAGTCAGTCTGTCTCTCAGTCAGTAGGTCAGTCTGTCAGTAGGTCTTTCAGTAGGTCAGTCATTTGGTCGATCGATCAGTCAGTCAGTTAGTCAGTCTGCCAGTAGGTCAGCCAGTCAGTCAGTAGGTCATTCTGTCAGTCAGTGGGTCAGCCAGTCCGTCATTAGGTCATTCAGCAGTCACTAGGTCAGCCAATCTGTAAGTCAGTCAGTTAGTTGGTCAGTCAGCTAATCACTCAGACTGTAAGACAGCTAGTCACTCAGTCTGTCAGACAGCTAGTCACCCAGTCAGTCAGTCAGACAGCTAGTCACTCAGTCTGTCAGACAGCTAGTCACTCAGTCAGTCAGTAGGTCAGCCAGTCAGTCAGTCAGTAGGTCAACCAGTTAGCAGGTCAAGAGATCAGTCAGTCAGTCAGTAGATCAGCCAGTCAGTCAGTAGGTCAATTTGTCATTCAGTGGGTCAGTCAGTCTGTCTTTAGGTCATCAAGTCTGTCAGTCAGCCAGTCACTCAGTAGGTCAGTCAGTTGCTCAGCCTGTCATTCACTGAGCCAGTCAGTCAGTCACTGAGTCAGTCAGTCTGTCGGTGGGTGGGTCAGTCACTGAGTCAGTCAGTCTGTCGGTGGGTGGGTCGGTCTGTGGGTGGGTCGGTCTGTGGGTGGGTCAGTCGGTCGGTCGGTCGGTCGGTCGGTCGGTCGGTCGGTCGGGTCGGGTCGGGTCGGGTCGGGTCGGGTCGGGTCGGGTCGGGTCGGGTCGGGTCGGGTCGGGTCGGGTCGGGTCGGGTCGGGTCGGTCGGTCGGTCGGTCGGTCGGTCGGTCGGTCGGTCGGTCGGTCGGTCGGTCAGTCGGTCGGTCGGTCGGTCGGTCGGTCGGTCGGTCGGTCGGTCGGTCGGTCGGTCAGTCAGTCAGTCAGTCAGTCAGTCAGTCAGTCAGTCAGTCAGTTAGTCAGTCAGTCAGTCAGTCAGTTAGTCAGTTAGTCAGCTACTCAGTCAGTCAGTCAGTCAGTCAGTCAGTCAGTCAGTCAGTCAGTCAGTCAGTCAGTCAGTCAGTCAGTCAGTCAGTCAGTCAGTCAGTCAGTCAGTCTGCCAGTAGGTCAGCCAGTCAGTCAGTAGGTCATTCTGTCAGTCTGTGGGTCAGCCAGTCCGTCATTAGGTCATTCAGCAGTCATAAGGTCAGTCAGTCAGTCAGTCAGTCAGTCAGCTAGTCAGTCAGCTAGTCAGCTAGTTAGTCAGCTAGTCACTCAGTCTGTCAGACAGCTAGTCACTCAGTAGGTTGGTCAGTCAGTCGGTCTTACCGTCGGTCGGTCAGTCAGTCACTCAGTCTGTCAGACAGCTAGTCACTCAGTCTGTCAGACATCTACTCACTCAGTCAGTCAGTATGTCAGCCAGTCAGTCAGTCAGTAAATCAGTCAGTCAGTCACAGTCAGTGAGTCAGTCACAGTAAGTGAGTCAGTCACAGTCAGTGAGTCAGTCAGTGAGTCAGTCACAGTCAGTGAGTCAGTCTGTGAGTCAGTCAGTCATTCAGTCAGTAGGTCAGTCAGTCTGTCTCTCAGTCAGTAGGTCAGTCTGTCAGTAGGTCTTTCAGTAGGTCAGTCATTTGGTCGATCGATCAGTCAGTCAGTTAGTCAGTCTGCCAGTAGGTCAGCCAGTCAGTCAGTAGGTCATTCTGTCAGTCAGTGGGTCAGCCAGTCCGTCATTAGGTCATTCAGCAGTCACTAGGTCAGCCAATCTGTAAGTCAGTCAGTTAGTTGGTCAGTCAGCTAATCACTCAGACTGTAAGACAGCTAGTCACTCAGTCTGTCAGACAGCTAGTCACCCAGTCAGTCAGTCAGACAGCTAGTCACTCAGTCTGTCAGACAGCTAGTCACTCAGTCAGTCAGTAGGTCAGCCAGTCAGTCAGTCAGTAGGTCAACCAGTTAGCAGGTCAAGAGATCAGTCAGTCAGTCAGTAGATCAGCCAGTCAGTCAGTAGGTCAATTTGTCATTCAGTGGGTCAGTCAGTCTGTCTTTAGGTCATCAAGTCTGTCAGTCAGCCAGTCACTCAGTAGGTCAGTCAGTTGCTCAGCCTGTCATTCACTGAGCCAGTCAGTCAGTCACTGAGTCAGTCAGTCTGTCGGTGGGTGGGTCAGTCACTGAGTCAGTCAGTCTGTCGGTGGGTGGGTCGGTCTGTGGGTGGGTCGGTCTGTGGGTGGGTCAGTCGGTCGGTCGGTCGGTCGGTCGGTCGGTCGGTCGGTCGGGTCGGGTCGGGTCGGGTCGGGTCGGGTCGGGTCGGGTCGGGTCGGGTCGGGTCGGGTCGGGTCGGGTCGGGTCGGTCGGTCGGTCGGTCGGTCGGTCGGTCGGTCGGTCGGTCGGTCGGTCGGTCGGTCGGTCGGTCGGTCGGTCGGTCGGTCGGTCAGTCAGTCAGTCAGTCAGTCAGTCAGTCAGTCAGTCAGTCAGTCAGTCAGTCAGTCAGTCAGTTAGTCAGTCAGTCAGTCTGCCAGTAGGTCAGCCAGTCAGTCAGTAGGTCATTCTGTCAGTCTGTGGGTCAGCCAGTCCGTCATTAGGTCATTCAGCAGTCATAAGGTCAGTCAGTCAGTCAGTCAGTCAGTCAGTCAGCTAGTCAGTCAGCTAGTCAGCTAGTTAGTCAGCTAGTCACTCAGTCTGTCAGACAGCTAGTCACTCAGTAGGTTGGTCAGTCAGTCGGTCTTACCGTCGGTCGGTCAGTCAGTCACTCAGTCTGTCAGACAGCTAGTCACTCAGTCTGTCAGACATCTACTCACTCAGTCAGTCAGTATGTCAGCCAGTCAGTCAGTCAGTAAATCAGTCAGTCAGTCACAGTCAGTGAGTCAGTCACAGTAAGTGAGTCAGTCACAGTCAGTGAGTCAGTCAGTGAGTCAGTCACAGTCAGTGAGTCAGTCTGTGAGTCAGTCAGTCATTCAGTCAGTAGGTCAGTCAGTCTGTCTCTCAGTCAGTAGGTCAGTCTGTCAGTAGGTCTTTCAGTAGGTCAGTCATTTGGTCGATCGATCAGTCAGTCAGTTAGTCAGTCTGCCAGTAGGTCAGCCAGTCAGTCAGTAGGTCATTCTGTCAGTCAGTGGGTCAGCCAGTCCGTCATTAGGTCATTCAGCAGTCACTAGGTCAGCCAATCTGTAAGTCAGTCAGTTAGTTGGTCAGTCAGCTAATCACTCAGACTGTAAGACAGCTAGTCACTCAGTCTGTCAGACAGCTAGTCACCCAGTCAGTCAGTCAGACAGCTAGTCACTCAGTCTGTCAGACAGCTAGTCACTCAGTCAGTCAGTAGGTCAGCCAGTCAGTCAGTCAGTAGGTCAACCAGTTAGCAGGTCAAGAGATCAGTCAGTCAGTCAGTAGATCAGCCAGTCAGTCAGTAGGTCAATTTGTCATTCAGTGGGTCAGTCAGTCTGTCTTTAGGTCATCAAGTCTGTCAGTCAGCCAGTCACTCAGTAGGTCAGTCAGTTGCTCAGCCTGTCATTCACTGAGCCAGTCAGTCAGTCACTGAGTCAGTCAGTCTGTCGGTGGGTGGGTCAGTCACTGAGTCAGTCAGTCTGTCGGTGGGTGGGTCGGTCTGTGGGTGGGTCGGTCTGTGGGTGGGTCAGTCGGTCGGTCGGTCGGTCGGTCGGTCGGTCGGTCGGTCGGTCGGTCGGTCGGTCGGTCGGGTCGGGTCGGGTCGGGTCGGGTCGGGTCGGGTCGGGTCGGGTCGGGTCGGGTCGGGTCGGGTCGGGTCGGGTCGGGTCGGGTCGGTCGGTCGGTCGGTCGGTCGGTCGGTCGGTCGGTCGGTCGGTCGGTCGGTCGGTCGGTCGGTCGGTCGGTCAGTCAGTCAGTCAGTCAGTCAGTCAGTCAGTCAGTCAGTCAGTCAGTCAGTCAGTTAGTCAGTCAGTCAGTCAGTCAGTTAGTCAGTTAGTCAGCTACTCAGTCAGTCAGTCAGTCAGTCAGTCAGTCAGTCAGTCAGTCAGTCAGTCAGTCAGTCAGTCAGTCAGTCAGTCAGTCAGTCAGTCAGTCAGTCAGTCAGTCTGCCAGTAGGTCAGCCAGTCAGTCAGTAGGTCATTCTGTCAGTCTGTGGGTCAGCCAGTCCGTCATTAGGTCATTCAGCAGTCATAAGGTCAGTCAGTCAGTCAGTCAGTCAGTCAGCTAGTCAGTCAGCTAGTCAGCTAGTTAGTCAGCTAGTCACTCAGTCTGTCAGACAGCTAGTCACTCAGTAGGTTGGTCAGTCAGTCGGTCTTACCGTCGGTCGGTCAGTCAGTCACTCAGTCTGTCAGACAGCTAGTCACTCAGTCTGTCAGACATCTACTCACTCAGTCAGTCAGTATGTCAGCCAGTCAGTCAGTCAGTAAATCAGTCAGTCAGTCACAGTCAGTGAGTCAGTCACAGTAAGTGAGTCAGTCACAGTCAGTGAGTCAGTCAGTGAGTCAGTCACAGTCAGTGAGTCAGTCTGTGAGTCAGTCAGTCATTCAGTCAGTAGGTCAGTCAGTCTGTCTCTCAGTCAGTAGGTCAGTCTGTCAGTAGGTCTTTCAGTAGGTCAGTCATTTGGTCGATCGATCAGTCAGTCAGTTAGTCAGTCTGCCAGTAGGTCAGCCAGTCAGTCAGTAGGTCATTCTGTCAGTCAGTGGGTCAGCCAGTCCGTCATTAGGTCATTCAGCAGTCACTAGGTCAGCCAATCTGTAAGTCAGTCAGTTAGTTGGTCAGTCAGCTAATCACTCAGACTGTAAGACAGCTAGTCACTCAGTCAGTCAGTCAGACAGCTAGTCACCCAGTCAGTCAGTCAGACAGCTAGTCACTCAGTCTGTCAGACAGCTAGTCACTCAGTCAGTCAGTAGGTCAGCCAGTCAGTCAGTCAGTAGGTCAACCAGTTAGCAGGTCAAGAGATCAGTCAGTCAGTCAGTAGATCAGCCAGTCAGTCAGTAGGTCAATTTGTCATTCAGTGGGTCAGTCAGTCTGTCTTTAGGTCATCAAGTCTGTCAGTCAGCCAGTCACTCAGTAGGTCAGTCAGTTGCTCAGCCTGTCATTCACTGAGCCAGTCAGTCAGTCACTGAGTCAGTCAGTCTGTCGGTGGGTGGGTCAGTCACTGAGTCAGTCAGTCTGTCGGTGGGTGGGTCGGTCTGTGGGTGGGTCGGTCTGTGGGTGGGTCAGTCGGTCGGTCGGTCGGTCGGTCGGTCGGTCGGTCGGTCGGTCGGGTCGGGTCGGGTCGGGTCGGGTCGGGTCGGGTCGGGTCGGGTCGGGTCGGGTCGGGTCGGGTCGGGTCGGGTCGGGTCGGGTCGGTCGGTCGGTCGGTCGGTCGGTCGGTCGGTCGGTCGGTCGGTCGGTCGGTCGGTCGGTCGGTCGGTCAGTCAGTCAGTCAGTCAGTCAGTCAGACAGTCAGTAAGTCAGTCAGTCAGTCAGTCAGTTAGTCAGTCAGTCAGTCAGTCAGTTAGTCAGTTAGTCAGTTAGTCAGCTACTCAGTCAGTCAGTCAGTCAGTCAGTCAGTCAGTCAGTCAGTCAGTCAGTCAGTCAGTCAGTCAGTCAGTCAGTCAGTCAGTCAGTCAGTCAGTCAGTCAGTCAGTCAGTCAGTCAGTCAGTCAGTCAGTCAGTCAGTCAGTCAGTCTGCCAGTAGGTCAGCCAGTCAGTCAGTAGGTCATTCTGTCAGTCTGTGGGTCAGCCAGTCCGTCATTAGGTCATTCAGCAGTCATAAGGTCAGTCAGTCAGTCAGTCAGTCAGTCAGCTAGTCAGTCAGCTAGTCAGCTAGTTAGTCAGCTAGTCACTCAGTCTGTCAGACAGCTAGTCACTCAGTAGGTTGGTCAGTCAGTCGGTCTTACCGTCGGTCGGTCAGTCAGTCACTCAGTCTGTCAGACAGCTAGTCACTCAGTCTGTCAGACATCTACTCACTCAGTCAGTCAGTATGTCAGCCAGTCAGTCAGTCAGTAAATCAGTCAGTCAGTCACAGTCAGTGAGTCAGTCACAGTAAGTGAGTCAGTCACAGTCAGTGAGTCAGTCAGTGAGTCAGTCACAGTCAGTGAGTCAGTCTTTGAGTCAGTCAGTCATTCAGTCAGTAGGTCAGTCAGTCTGTCTCTCAGTCAGTAGGTCAGTCTGTCAGTAGGTCTTTCAGTAGGTCAGTCATTTGGTCGATCGATCAGTCAGTCAGTTAGTCAGTCTGCCAGTAGGTCAGCCAGTCAGTCAGTAGGTCATTCTGTCAGTCAGTGGGTCAGCCAGTCCGTCATTAGGTCATTCAGCAGTCACTAGGTCAGCCAATCTGTAAGTCAGTCAGTTAGTTGGTCAGTCAGCTAATCACTCAGACTGTAAGACAGCTAGTCACTCAGTCTGTCAGACAGCTAGTCACCCAGTCAGTCAGTCAGACAGCTAGTCACTCAGTCTGTCAGACAGCTAGTCACTCAGTCAGTCAGTAGGTCAGCCAGTCAGTCAGTCAGTAGGTCAACCAGTTAGCAGGTCAAGAGATCAGTCAGTCAGTCAGTAGATCAGCCAGTCAGTCAGTAGGTCAATTTGTCATTCAGTGGGTCAGTCAGTCTGTCTTTAGGTCATCAAGTCTGTCAGTCAGCCAGTCACTCAGTAGGTCAGTCAGTTGCTCAGCCTGTCATTCACTGAGCCAGTCAGTCAGTCACTGAGTCAGTCAGTCTGTCGGTGGGTGGGTCAGTCACTGAGTCAGTCAGTCTGTCGGTGGGTGGGTCGGTCTGTGGGTGGGTCGGTCTGTGGGTGGGTCAGTCGGTCGGTCGGTCGGTCGGTCGGTCGGTCGGTCGGTCGGGTCGGGTCGGGTCGGGTCGGGTCGGGTCGGGTCGGGTCGGGTCGGGTCGGGTCGGGTCGGGTCGCGTCGGGTCGGGTCGGGTCGGGTCGGGTCGGGTCGGGTCGGGTCGGTCGGTCGGTCGGTCGGTCGGTCGGTCGGTCGGTCGGTCGGTCGGTCGGTCGGTCGGTCGGTCGGTCGGTCGGTCGGTCGGTCGGTCGGTCGGTCGGTCGGTCAGTCAGTCAGTCAGTCAGTCAGTCAGTCAGTCAGTCAGTCAGTCAGTCAGTTAGTCAGTCAGTCAGTCAGTCAGTTAGTCAGTTAGTCAGCTACTCAGTCAGTCAGTCAGTCAGTCAGTCAGTCAGTCAGTCAGTCAGTCAGTCAGTCAGTCAGTCAGTCAGTCAGTCAGTCAGTCAGTCAGTCAGTCAGTCAGTCAGTCAGTCAGTCAGTCAGTCAGTCAGTCAGTCAGTCTGCCAGTAGGTCAGCCAGTCAGTCAGTAGGTCATTCTGTCAGTCTGTGGGTCAGCCAGTCCGTCATTAGGTCATTCAGCAGTCATAAGGTCAGTCAGTCAGTCAGTCAGACAGTCAGCTAGTCAGTCAGCTAGTCAGCTAGTTAGTCAGCTAGTCACTCAGTCTGTCAGACAGCTAGTCACTCAGTAGGTTGGTCAGTCAGTCGGTCTTACCGTCGGTCGGTCAGTCAGTCACTCAGTCTGTCAGACAGCTAGTCACTCAGTCTGTCAGACATCTACTCACTCAGTCAGTCAGTATGTCAGCCAGTCAGTCAGTCAGTAAATCAGTCAGTCAGTCACAGTCAGTGAGTCAGTCACAGTAAGTGAGTCAGTCACAGTCAGTGAGTCAGTCAGTGAGTCAGTCACAGTCAGTGAGTCAGTCTGTGAGTCAGTCAGTCATTCAGTCAGTAGGTCAGTCAGTCTGTCTCTCAGTCAGTAGGTCAGTCTGTCAGTAGGTCTTTCAGTAGGTCAGTCATTTGGTCGATCGATCAGTCAGTCAGTTAGTCAGTCTGCCAGTAGGTCAGCCAGTCAGTCAGTAGGTCATTCTGTCAGTCAGTGGGTCAGCCAGTCCGTCATTAGGTCATTCAGCAGTCACTAGGTCAGCCAATCTGTAAGTCAGTCAGTTAGTTGGTCAGTCAGCTAATCACTCAGACTGTAAGACAGCTAGTCACTCAGTCTGTCAGACAGCTAGTCACCCAGTCAGTCAGTCAGACAGCTAGTCACTCAGTCTGTCAGACAGCTAGTCACTCAGTCAGTCAGTAGGTCAGCCAGTCAGTCAGTCAGTAGGTCAACCAGTTAGCAGGTCAAGAGATCAGTCAGTCAGTCAGTAGATCAGCCAGTCAGTCAGTAGGTCAATTTGTCATTCAGTGGGTCAGTCAGTCTGTCTTTAGGTCATCAAGTCTGTCAGTCAGCCAGTCACTCAGTAGGTCAGTCAGTTGCTCAGCTTGTCATTCACTGAGCCAGTCAGTCAGTCACTGAGTCAGTCAGTCTGTCGGTGGGTGGGTCAGTCACTGAGTCAGTCAGTCTGTCGGTGGGTGGGTCGGTCTGTGGGTGGGTCGGTCTGTGGGTGGGTCAGTCGGTCGGTCGGTCGGTCGGTCGGTCGGTCGGTCGGGTCGGGTCGGGTCGGGTCGGGTCGGGTCGGGTCGGGTCGGGTCGGGTCGGGTCGGGTCGGGTCGGGTCGGGTCGGGTCGGGTCGGGTCGGGTCGGGTCGGGTCGGTCGGTCGGTCGGTCGGTCGGTCGGTCGGTCGGTCGGTCGGTCGGGTCGGGTCGGGTCGGGTCGGGTCGGGTCGGGTCGGGTCGGGTCGGGTCGGGTCGCTTCGGGTCGGGTCGGGTCGGGTCGGGTCGGGTCGGGTCGGGTCGGTCGGTCGGTCTGTCGGTCGGTCGGTCGGTCGGTCGGTCGGTCGGTCGGTCGGTCGGTCGGTCGGTCGGTCGGTCGGTCGGTCAGTCAGTCAGTCAGTCAGTCAGTCAGTCAGTCAGTCAGTCAGTCAGTCAGTCAGTCAGTCAGTTAGTCAGTCAGTCAGTCAGTCAGTTAGTCAGTTAGTCAGCTACTCAGTCAGTCAGTCAGTCAGTCAGTCAGTCAGTCAGTCAGTCAGTCAGTCAGTCAGTCAGTCAGTCAGTCAGTCAGTCAGTCAGTCAGTCAGTCAGTCAGTCAGTCAGTCAGTCTGCCAGTAGGTCAGCCAGTCAGTCAGTAGGTCATTCTGTCAGTCTGTGGGTCAGCCAGTCCGTCATTAGGTCATTCAGCAGTCATAAGGTCAGTCAGTCAGTCAGTCAGTCAGCTAGTCAGTCAGCTAGTCAGCTAGTTAGTCAGCTAGTCACTCAGTCTGTCAGACAGCTAGTCACTCAGTAGGTTGGTCAGTCAGTCGGTCTTACCGTCGGTCGGTCAGTCAGTCACTCAGTCTGTCAGACAGCTAGTCACTCAGTCTGTCAGACATCTACTCACTCAGTCAGTCAGTATGTCAGCCAGTCAGTCAGTCAGTAAATCAGTCAGTCAGTCACAGTCAGTGAGTCAGTCACAGTAAGTGAGTCAGTCACAGTCAGTGAGTCAGTCAGTGAGTCAGTCACAGTCAGTGAGTCAGTCTGTGAGTCAGTCAGTCATTCAGTCAGTAGGTCAGTCAGTCTGTCTCTCAGTCAGTAGGTCAGTCTGTCAGTAGGTCTTTCAGTAGGTCAGTCATTTGGTCGATCGATCAGTCAGTCAGTTAGTCAGTCTGCCAGTAGGTCAGCCAGTCAGTCAGTAGGTCATTCTGTCAGTCAGTGGGTCAGCCAGTCCGTCATTAGGTCATTCAGCAGTCACTAGGTCAGCCAATCTGTAAGTCAGTCAGTTAGTTGGTCAGTCAGCTAATCACTCAGACTGTAAGACAGCTAGTCACTCAGTCTGTCAGACAGCTAGTCACCCAGTCAGTCAGTCAGACAGCTAGTCACTCAGTCTGTCAGACAGCTAGTCACTCAGTCAGTCAGTAGGTCAGCCAGTCAGTCAGTCAGTAGGTCAACCAGTTAGCAGGTCAAGAGATCAGTCAGTCAGTCAGTAGATCAGCCAGTCAGTCAGTAGGTCAATTTGTCATTCAGTGGGTCAGTCAGTCTGTCTTTAGGTCATCAAGTCTGTCAGTCAGCCAGTCACTCAGTAGGTCAGTCAGTTGCTCAGCCTGTCATTCACTGAGCCAGTCAGTCAGTCACTGAGTCAGTCAGTCTGTCGGTGGGTGGGTCAGTCACTGAGTCAGTCAGTCTGTCGGTGGGTGGGTCGGTCTGTGGGTGGGTCGGTCTGTGGGTGGGTCAGTCGGTCGGTCGGTCGGTCGGTCGGTCGGTCGGTCGGTCGGTCGGGTCGGGTCGGGTCGGGTCGGGTCGGGTCGGGTCGGGTCGGGTCGGGTCGGGTCGGGTCGGGTCGGGTCGGGTCGGGTCGGGTCGGTCGGTCGGTCGGTCGGTCGGTCGGTGGGTCGGTCGGTCGGTCGGTGGGTCGGTCGGTCGGTCGGTCGGTCGGTCGGTCGGTCGGTCGGTCAGTCAGTCAGTCAGTCAGTCAGTCAGTCAGTCAGTCAGTCAGTCAGTCAGTCAGTCAGTCAGTCAGTCAGTCAGTCAGTCAGTCAGTCAGCTACTCAGTCAGTCAGTCAGTCAGTCAGTCAGTCAGTCAGTCAGTCAGTCAGTCAGTCAGTCAGTCAGTCAGTCAGTCAGTCAGTCAGTCAGTCAGTCAGTCAGTCAGTCAGTCAGTCAGTCAGTCAGTCAGTCAGTCAGTCAGTCAGTCAGTCAGTCAGTCAGTCAGTCAGTCTGCCAGTAGGTCAGCCAGTCAGTCAGTAGGTCATTCTGTCAGTCTGTGGGTCAGCCAGTCCGTCATTAGGTCATTCAGCAGTCATAAGGTCAGTCAGTCAGTCAGTCAGTCAGTCAGCTAGTCAGTCAGCTAGTCAGCTAGTTAGTCAGCTAGTCACTCAGTCTGTCAGACAGCTAGTCACTCAGTAGGTTGGTCAGTCAGTCGGTCTTACCGTCGGTCGGTCAGTCAGTCACTCAGTCTGTCAGACAGCTAGTCACTCAGTCTGTCAGACATCTACTCACTCAGTCAGTCAGTATGTCAGCCAGTCAGTCAGTCAGTAAATCAGTCAGTCAGTCACAGTCAGTGAGTCAGTCACAGTAAGTGAGTCAGTCACAGTCAGTGAGTCAGTCAGTGAGTCAGTCACAGTCAGTGAGTCAGTCTGTGAGTCAGTCAGTCATTCAGTCAGTAGGTCAGTCAGTCTGTCTCTCAGTCAGTAGGTCAGTCTGTCAGTAGGTCTTTCAGTAGGTCAGTCATTTGGTCGATCGATCAGTCAGTCAGTTAGTCAGTCTGCCAGTAGGTCAGCCAGTCAGTCAGTAGGTCATTCTGTCAGTCAGTGGGTCAGCCAGTCCGTCATTAGGTCATTCAGCAGTCACTAGGTCAGCCAATCTGTAAGTCAGTCAGTTAGTTGGTCAGTCAGCTAATCACTCAGACTGTAAGACAGCTAGTCACTCAGTCTGTCAGACAGCTAGTCACCCAGTCAGTCAGTCAGACAGCTAGTCACTCAGTCTGTCAGACAGCTAGTCACTCAGTCAGTCAGTAGGTCAGCCAGTCAGTCAGTCAGTAGGTCAACCAGTTAGCAGGTCAAGAGATCAGTCAGTCAGTCAGTAGATCAGCCAGTCAGTCAGTAGGTCAATTTGTCATTCAGTGGGTCAGTCAATCTGTCTTTAGGTCATCAAGTCTGTCAGTCAGCCAGTCACTCAGTAGGTCAGTCAGTTGCTCAGCCTGTCATTCACTGAGCCAGTCAGTCAGTCACTGAGTCAGTCAGTCTGTCGGTGGGTGGGTCAGTCACTGAGTCAGTCAGTCTGTCGGTGGGTGGGTCGGTCTGTGGGTGGGTCGGTCTGTGGGTGGGTCAGTCGGTCGGTCGGTCGGTCGGTCGGTCGGTCGGTCGGTCGGTCGGTCGGTCGGGTCGGGTCGGGTCGGGTCGGGTCGGGTCGGGTCGGGTCGGGTCGGGTCGGGTCGGGTCGGGTCGGGTCGGGTCGGGTCGGGTCGGGTCGGGTCGGTCGGTCGGTCGGTCGGTCGGTCGGTCGGTCGGTCGGTCGGTCGGTCGGTCGGTCGGTCGGTCGGTCGGTCGGTCGGTCGGTCGGTCAGTCAGTCAGTCAGTCAGTCAGTCAGTCAGTCAGTCAGTCAGTCAGTCAGTCAGTTAGTCAGTCAGTCAGTCAGTCAGTCAGTCAGTCAGTCAGTCAGTCAGTCAGTCAGTCAGTCAGTCAGTCAGTCAGTCAGTCAGTCAGTCAGTCAGTCAGTCAGTCAAGCAGTCAGTCAGTCAGTCAGTCAGTCAGTCAGTCAGTCAGTCAGTCAGTCAGTCAGTCAGTCAGTCAGTCAGTCAGTCAGTCAGTCAGTCTGCCAGTAGGTCAGCCAGTCAGTCAGTAGGTCATTCTGTCAGTCTGTGGGTCAGCCAGTCCGTCATTAGGTCATTCAGCAGTCATAAGGTCAGTCAGTCAGTCAGTCAGTCAGTCAGCTAGTCAGTCAGCTAGTCAGCTAGTTAGTCAGCTAGTCACTCAGTCTGTCAGACAGCTAGTCACTCAGTAGGTTGGTCAGTCAGTCGGTCTTACCGTCGGTCGGTCAGTCAGTCACTCAGTCTGTCAGACAGCTAGTCACTCAGTCTGTCAGACATCTACTCACTCAGTCAGTCAGTATGTCAGCCAGTCAGTCAGTCAGTAAATCAGTCAGTCAGTCACAGTCAGTGAGTCAGTCACAGTAAGTGAGTCAGTCACAGTCAGTGAGTCAGTCAGTGAGTCAGTCACAGTCAGTGAGTCAGTCTGTGAGTCAGTCAGTCATTCAGTCAGTAGGTCAGTCAGTCTGTCTCTCAGTCAGTAGGTCAGTCTGTCAGTAGGTCTTTCAGTAGGTCAGTCATTTGGTCGATCGATCAGTCAGTCAGTTAGTCAGTCTGCCAGTAGGTCAGCCAGTCAGTCAGTAGGTCATTCTGTCAGTCAGTGGGTCAGCCAGTCCGTCATTAGGTCATTCAGCAGTCACTAGGTCAGCCAATCTGTAAGTCAGTCAGTTAGTTGGTCAGTCAGCTAATTACTCAGACTGTAAGACAGCTAGTCACTCAGTCTGTCAGACAGCTAGTCACCCAGTCAGTCAGTCAGACAGCTAGTCACTCAGTCTGTCAGACAGCTAGTCACTCAGTCAGTCAGTAGGTCAGCCAGTCAGTCAGTCAGTAGGTCAACCAGTTAGCAGGTCAAGAGATCAGTCAGTCAGTCAGTAGATCAGCCAGTCAGTCAGTAGGTCAATTTGTCATTCAGTGGGTCAGTCAGTCTGTCTTTAGGTCATCAAGTCTGTCAGTCAGCCAGTCACTCAGTAGGTCAGTCAGTTGCTCAGCCTGTCATTCACTGAGCCAGTCAGTCAGTCACTGAGTCAGTCAGTCTGTCGGTGGGTGGGTCAGTCACTGAGTCAGTCAGTCTGTCGGTGGGTGGGTCGGTCTGTGGGTGGGTCGGTCTGTGGGTGGGTCAGTCGGTCGGTCGGTCGGTCGGTCGGTCGGTCGGTCGGGTCGGGTCGGGTCGGGTCGGGTCGGGTCGGGTCGGGTCGGGTCGGGTCGGGTCGGGTCGGGTCGGGTCGGGTCGGTCGGTCGGGTCGGTCGGTCGGTCGGTCGGTCGGTCGGTCGGTCGGTCGGTCGGTCGGTC
>CAVMGG010001040.1:0-95220 GCA_963680895.1 Fragum sueziense | reverse complement strand
TCTCACGCTGCAACCGTCTCCATTCGCGGGCTTGAAAAAAATCTGAATTTGCACCAAAACACCCACCCTCCCTCCCCTATTCTTCTTTCATACATGTTCTTATAATGTAAATATTTTTTCAGATTTCAATTGTGACGATTTTAAAGGTCATCAGAGTCGCTTAACCAGTGTACGATTACTATTACTTCAGGACTATCTGCGCGAGTCAGAGTGCCGATGTTACAAAATGGTGTTATGCTGTGTTACACGTTTTCCTATCTTGTCGTGCGGCGGAAAATTCCTGGGGGTACCATGATATGTTGTATGAAATTGTCAAGGCTGTGTATACTTTAGAGCGTGTGCTGGCTTGCAGTCGATACGTTGACTCCTTGCCGTCCAAATATGGTATGGACTTTTTGGGCGGTTTGTTGAGCCCCTCCCACATGGGTTTGAACTGTGGGTGGGTGGGTTGGTTGTAGGACCAGGGTTCCCTCAATGCATTACCCCAATGGGTGTTGGGGTGCAAGTAGGGGCATGTGGTGGCGCCACATGTGGTTTGGGTCCTACTTGCTTAATATCATGTTAGCTGCAGCCAGCAAGGCTATGGGTTCCCCCGGGGGTTTTCCGCCCAGCGAACAAGATCTCTCCGCCTACATTAATATCCTCATGCTTAACAAAATGTCCACCTTTGGCTACCATGAAACGACGGATGCAATTATTAAAATGTTTCCTCTTTTTATCAATTTTGTTATGCGGGATTACTGTGCCCCCATGATATCCTGGGCAACAGTTCAGAGAAGATGAATTTCGTATTAGGTAAGTTTTCCATCCAGAACAAATATCATCACGCACTTTATGTTCGAGTTCGCAGCCTGTTAAGGAAGTGAGATCATTGGATCCCAAGTGGATGATCAAAATCTTTGGTGGACTGGAATGTAAACACTGCATTTGTAGTACTGTGTTGAATTCAGACCAATGCATCCCTCTCCGGCTAATCCATTTAACACTTGTTATAGAGCTGCACCCTAAATTTGACTGGATACGCCGGAATTTCAGACGTTTCTCAAGCCAGTGGACGTAGGAATTACCAATGAACCACACATCTGAAATATACTTGGTCAATGTTATTATACAGAATGACAAACAAAAATGTTGCATCAAACTACATGTATTATCTATGATACATTTGTACACCTGTACTATGAATAATATAAAATAAAATCTAGTAAAAGTCAGCAAGAAACGAGTTTTGTCAACACACCCCGTAAATTATCATTACCCTTGGATAAATTCAGCATTGATAGAAGCTTGCATGCATTAGTATGTTGTAACTTTGAAGCGAAATTCAATTGCGACAAAAGTTAAGTGCGAATATAATGTAAAAAGGCATTTGATGACCATCTCCCTAACTGTTTGATTTTCTCGTAAGAGACACCTTGTTCTGCAAGCCATGTGGCTGCTCCTATCCTGAAAGAATGGCTTTTATAACCTCTTGGTGACATATCCAGATTTATGAGACATTTTGAAATAACTGCACCAAATTGATAACGCGTAAGAGGGGAGCCATTACTATGACAGAACAAGTGATTTGAAGATTTTGGCTTGATCGACAAGTAATTGAGTATGGCTTGTATTGGACACACAGTCGAATTTTCTAGTGGATAAATCATGACAATTTCCGGCTTGCCGGCTTGGTTGGCTTTAGATTTACGTAGTTGTATTTTTAGTGAATGAATCCTACTGGAACGATAAGTAAATTGTATGTCAGATACTTGTAGTTGTCTGACGGGGTCATCAGGAGAGGTACATACCAACTCTCCTGCCCGAAATAAACCAAAAAATGCTATTGAATAAACTGCCTTAAAAAGTTTAGCTTCGTAACTCGAAAAACATGTTGTGTCTAATACGTTCACAATCCTTGTCAACACATCAAGTGTGATAGGCATTCTAGTGTCTTTGGAAGGGTTCAAACGACGGTAACCCTCAAGAAGCTTTTTGCAACGAAAGTTGTTGCAGGGATTTTGCAAATTATTTAACTTATAATAGAAACCAATGGCTGCAATGAAAGTGGATGAGGATTTTGAAGAGTAGTTCTGGTGATGTAAGAAGGCAATGAAATACTCCAAATGCAACAACGGGACTGGCCATTCGTTTTTAAGCCCATTACTACTTCTAAATTCAGTAAATTTCTTAATAGCATTCTTATACACTTTATGTGTGTTCATTGATATGCTTGCTTGAATTAACTTCATAGAGTGTTGTCTAAGATAGTCCAAAGGTAGGCTGGGATGGTCCGTGGTTCTGGGTTGGCCTGTGGGGCTAGCTGTTTGAACCGCTCCATCTGAAATCGGGATAAACTGTCAGCAGTCTGGTTTTCACAACCAGGCAAGAATTCTGCCTTAAAATTAATATTAAATTTGAGGCAGTGTAGTGTAAAAGATCTCACAAGAACCATAATTTTGTCTGATTTACTTGTTTGGCTATTGATAATGTTGACAACCGACTGATTGTCACATTTAAACAAAACCTTTTTATTCCTCATCTTTTCGCCCCAGATGTGAACAGCAACTAAAATGGGGAAATACTCGAGAAGCGTGATATCTTTTGTAAGGCCCGAATCGTGCCATTCAATTGGCCATTCTCCTATTGCCCACTCCCTCATAAAAGTTGCCCCAAAGCCGTGACCGACTGCAGCAGAACTGTATGTATAAAGGCAAATATCAGAATTGGAAGTCCAGAATTTTTCATGGAACATTGAGACCCCATTAAAGGAATTTAGAAATTCTAACCACATTATTAGGTCTTGTCTCATCCCTTTTTTAACCCGGATGTGATGGTATGATTTGGTGACCCCACAAGTTGCATTTATGAGTCTCCTACAAAATGGGCGACCAGGAACCACTGCCCGACAGAGAAAATTAAGAGACCCTATCAAAGATTGCAATTCTCTTAACTGAACTGATTTTTTATGTGTTAACACTTCTTTAATAAGGTCAATTAATTGTGCTACTTTTGAGAGTGGTATTCTGACTTGCATTAGAATAGAATCTAGCTCAAGCCCCAAAAAGACAAGAACAGGTGTAGGCCATACTGTTTTTTCCTCTGCTACAGGGATACCAAGTTTCTGACAACAATTAAAAAAGGTCTGCAATAAAAGAAAACAATCGTTTGAACCCCCTTTACCACCGAAAATGAAATCGTCTAAGTAATGATCCAGATCCCCTAGACTGCAGTTTTTACGCACAATCCATTGTAATGCACATGCAAATTTCTCAAAAATTGCACATGAAATACTAGCACCAAAAGGCAGCATCCGATCATAAAAAAAGAAACCGCCATGACTGAAACCAACAAGTGGATAATCTTCTTGTGCGAGTGGTATCAAGCGAAAGGCTGATCTGATGTCTGCTTTGGCCAGGAGTGCCCCAGGGCCCAATTTTTGGATCATCTTAACAGCATTATCAAATTTTGAGTAATGAACCGAGCAGAGTTTGGGGTCATTATTGTCGTTTACCGATTCCCCCGGGGGGTAAGATAAATGATGTATTAGTCTAAATTCATTAGGTTCCTTTTTGGGGACTAAACCAATTGGTGACATTTTGAAATTTGGAAAGGGAATAGAAGAAAAAGGTCCAGCTACCCTGCCTGTTGAAATTTCCTTATTAACCTTTTCCCAAACTATGGAAGGATTTTCAGTTGCAGATTTTAAATTTTTGCATGTTTGCAAAGTCCTGGGACCTGTATAACACAGGGAAAAACCATGTTTGAACCCATTTAACAAATATTGGGTCAAATTATTGTCATAACCTAATAATTCCTCTTGCAAAGCAAAATATTTTATTGGCGTGACACCAAGGCCGTAGCCAACAGTTTGAGTTTGAACATTATTTGCGAAAATTTGAGTTCTTCGGGCATTTAATCTGTGTGTGCTCCCCTTTGCAGACGGAACAAACATGCGCATACTTGCAATTGAAAAACCGACAACCTCTGACTGAATTGAAATCATAGCAAACAGCTTTGTTGCGATTATTTGCAGAGAAGCTAGCATTATTCTTGGATGTTAAGGTTTGATTTGGTGTAGTGGACAGGCACATAGCTTTAAGCCAGAGGTCAGCACAGATTTTGCCCCATGGCATTGGGGATACAGCTTGCCGCAGCCGGAAATTTTCGTCATATGTTTTCCACCAATCGTTTGTGTGATTCCTAGCCGCAGCTTCTCTTATGGTTGACATGTATTGAATCAGGTCACCCGCCATTTCCGGACGTTTCTTGATGACAATATACATGTATATCAAAAAAGCGTCCGTCCACTCACGGATATTGGCCACCCGCTTGGGGCTTTTTGGCAGCAACTGGAGGGTGCCCTGTTCAGTCACCGTAAGGTTTGATTCCTTATTTGCATGCTCATTAGGCTCCCTGCGAAGAAGTGAGGCTAAATTTACAAATTCCCCTTTCCAGATTTTGATGCATACTTCCGGGGGGACATGCATTGCAATGTCATCATCCGCTAGACGCATAGCCTCTGCAGGGACGGTAAAGTTAGCTGCAGGTAAAGGTGGAAGAAAATTATTTAAATTGGCGAAGGGATTGATACCCGAATCGGGTTCGTCCGACGCCAGGACGACCCGTTCACTTTCAGACTCGACGGCTTGAGTTTTCCTCCTCGTTTCTGGGCCCGCCTCGGTCCCCGGCCGATCGTAAGGTTTGGCCTTTTTGCTTCTGCGGTTTGGCATCGTTAGCAGTGCTAAAAACGTGGACAAAAGACGATGTTTTGGTGCAAATTCAGATTTTTTTTTCAAGCCCGCGAATGGAGACGGTGCAGCGTGAGAATCACTTGTATCTGCGTAATTTACTCGACAACCCCCCCCTCCAAACACAAACGTCATTTTCGACCAATAAACTGGACTATTTGTTAGAAATAGTCTGTTTTATTAGAAACATGGTCAAAGGAAAAGTAAGGGGTGGATGTTTTTGAGATATTCTAATTTGGTAGTCAAAATTTGCGAATCAAGTGTCAATTCATAGACTTGAAGTTCAGTAAGTCAAATTTGGCACAGTTTTGTTCTAAGGATAGGCAAAAAAATGATTTTTTGGATAAAACTCCCTCCATGCTAATAGATTGAGGGCTGGACATCCTCTTTTTCCTTGGTTTTGGAAATGATCTTCGTTTATGACTTACATTATTTCAATCTGTAATCGGGGGGTGGACGTTTGTTAGAATCACCATTTGTTTGCTAAAATTGTGCTTGAAATAAGCAGGTTTACAGCCAAGATTGGGGGGGGGGGGGCGTTTATTAGATTGGTTTATTGGGGTTTTACGCCGTTTTCAACTACTAAGGCCATATCGCGGCAACTGGAGCACCTAACCATGGATTCCTGTCGTTTCTCATACCAGTGCATGTACTACCACAACACCCTTACCGAGCCTCCAGCTGCTCCCACACATAGGTTCAGGATATCAAACCATTGATGGGTGACATTTTTGTCAGTAAGGGCGTTTTTTAGATTATGGGCGTTTATTAGAATAATTATGGCAACTCACTAGAATGGGTATCCAGACTGGAGACTAAGTGCTGTCGTTGAGTTGCCCGAAGCACAGGGTATGTTGAAGGCCATTTTCAAGGTCACACTGGTGGTGGTGGCAAACGCAAAGATGGACAAAATCTGAAAATACAGCAACAGTATCATTAACCCTTTCCCAAACGACAAAATTTGTGGGTGTTCCAATTTGAAAGCCACAACAAATGACAAAATGGATTTTGTTCAAGATAAAATTAGTTTACAATAAAGCAGAGAAAATATTGGGACAAAAGGAGAAACTGCTGGTTGTCAGCAGTTTCTTCTTTTGTTTCACTGTTTTTCCAAGCCTTTTTCTATTAGGGACGTCAAAACTAGGTCTTGTTTAGGAAAAGTTTAAGATAGACTAAAACCAAGGATTTGCTTGGAAAAGGTCTTCTATCATTTTGTAAACATTGTGAAACAATGTGTCTGTGAAATATGCGAACCAGCTATACCTCACGAGAAATTACCTGGCATAGCAGCCCATGCTAATCGAATGGAAAGCTCTGCCAGGTCAATTCTCGTCCGCTATATACCCTTTTAATTAATGTCATTTTATGTCAACCTTGAGTTAGACAGGAAATTGTTGTAAACATTTAATAGAATGGTTTGACCATATGGAATCCATATGGAGTATGGGAACATTATCACTCTCATTGTACTACATATAGACAATATGCAATGCTATTGCAAGCAGATAGGGCAGAAACAACGAGCTCGTAACTATGAGCATCTTAAGTAATGGGTGAGGGGGGAATAGTACAGAGAAGGAACAGATACTAACCCATAACTAGATAACAGTCTTAGACTGAATTCAAAGGTGATGCAAATGACACTTTTAAGTTAACATTTTTATTTGTCTTTCATGCAGGGTAAAAAAAATATTGTCACAAGCAATTTCTTAATTTTCCACAATATTTCCCCTACTCACTTATCTTGTAGGGTGTCAAAAATCGTGATTATGTGGGAATGGGTTAAACAGCTAATCTCAAGGGTAACAGCTTTCAACAAAGTTAAATTTGAAATATTAAAATCTGTGTAATATCCTCTAAAATAACGCCTCCTAAAATCTCAGCAGCAACTTCAAAGAATCATTCATTATGCCTTTTCTCTGTAAGGGTCTTTTTTCATCTAAGAGACTATTTTATCTAATATATCAGCGACTAGGTTGACAGTCATTTCTAACAAAATACTCCAGTGAACAGCAATTTGATTATACAAAACCCTACAGACTAAACCTCCTACAATATCACACAAATATCAGACACATTTTCTCTCAGAACCAAACAACTGTTAACTGAAATTACATTGTGTATGGTATGTCTAGTCATACAATATTGGTACTTACGTTAGTCCACCCCTAATGAGATTTATGCAACACCATAGTTTTTTAATTTTTTTTTTGCTATATCAATACCATTTGTTATGTTTCCGAGCAGGAGGTATTCATTTTTGAAATATAAAGGCTCTCTCTCTTTTAGTACATAAAATAAAGGCTATGTTAATTTGTTAAAGTTTGTATTGAAAACTAGGTCAAACTCCAAGGTCAAGGTCACAAGGTCAAAGGTCATAGACAAAATGGAAAGTCTTGGCAGAAGGCATCCCCATATCTGAAATATTAAGGCTGCATGCGCAATACTTACTTAACACATAATCCAGATTATTTCTTAACGTAAGTCAAACTCAAAAGTCAAGGTCAAGCAGTCAAAGATCATGGTCACAAATGAAAGGTCATGGTGGGAGGTATATGTGTGAAATATCCAGCTTGTGTGTGTAATAGAACATAGGATATAGGCAATGCTATTTTTTTTAGGTAGGTCAAGCTACGAGGTCAAAGTCACAGGTCAGGATTACAAATTAATGAAATATCAAGGACATCTCTGTAATAGGGCATAAAATGTAAGTCAGGTTATAGTTTTTAATGCCAGGTTAAAGTTTTTCAAAGGTAGGTCAAACTGCAAAGTCAAGTTCAAAAGTCATGGTCCCAATTGAAAGGTCTTGGTTACAGGTATACATAAGTGAACAAGAGATGTTTGTAAAACATATATGCCCCCTCAAGGGCCTACATTTGATGTAGGTCAAAGTCCAAGGTCAAGTTAACAAGGTCCAAGGTCATGGTCAAATATGAAAGGTCTTGGTAGGAGGTGTCTATATGTGAAATATCAAAGCTGTATATGTAAAAGTAAAATGAAACATGGGCCAGGTTAAAGTTTTTAAAAGTAGGCCAAATGCCAAGGTCAAGGTCATGGTCAAATGTGAAAGGTCTTGGTTGGAGGTGTCCATGTGTGAAATATCAAGGCTGTAGGTGTAAAAGGACATGATATATATGCCTGGTTTCAGTCTTTTTAAAAGTAGGTCAAACTCCAAGGTCAAAGTTGCAATATTCAAGGTCATGGTCAAATGTGATAGGTCTTGGTAGGAGGTGTCATGTGTGAAATATCAAGGCTGTCGGTGTAATAGGACATAAGATAAAGGCTAGGTTAGATATTTCTAAAAGTAGGTCAAACTCCAAGGTCAAGGTCCAAGGTCATGGTCAAAAGTGAAATATCTTGGTTGGAAGTGACCATGTGGGAAATATCAAGGCTGTATATGTAAAATGACATGAAATATAGGCCAGGTTAATGTATTATTAAAGTAGGACAAACACAAAGGTCAAGGTCACAAGGTCCAAGGTCATGGTCAAATGTGAAAGGTCTTGGTCGTATGTGTCCATGTGTCAAATATCAAGGCTGTATGTGTAAAAGGACATGATATATCGGCTAGGTTAAAGTTCTTTTTAAAGTAGGTCAAAGTCCAAGGTCAAGGTCACAAGGTCCAAGGTCATGGTCAAATGTGAAAGGTCTTGGTAAGATGTGTCCATGTGTGAAATACCAAGGCTGTATGTGTAACAGCACATAAGATATAGGCCCAGTTTATTTTTTTTAAAAGTAGGTCAAACTCCAAGGTCAAGGCCACATGGTCCAAGGTCATAGTCGTATGTGATAGGTCTAAGTCGGAGGTTTCCATGTGTCAAATATCAAGGCTGTATGTGTAAATGGACATGATATATCGGCCAGGTTAAAGCTTTTTAAAAGTAGGTCAAACTCCAAGGTCAAGGTCACAAAGTCCAAGGTCATGGTCAATTGTGAAAGGTCTTGGTAAGATGTATCCATGTGTGAAATATCAAGGCTGTATTTGTAAAAGGTCATGAGATATATGCCGGGTTTAATTTTTTTTAAAGTAGGTCAAACTCCAAGGTCAAGGTCACAAGGTCCAAGGTCATGGTTAAATGTGAACGATGTTGATAGGAGGTATCTATGTGTGAGATATCAAGGCTGTATGTGTAAAAGGACACGAGATATAGGCAAGGTTAAGAATTAAGTGTAAAAATCAACAAAGGGCAATAACTCCAAGAATTTGATTGGCAGAGTTACGGTTCTTGTGCACTGCACCTCTCGATAATGAAATCTATTTACCTGTAAAGTTTCATGATTCTACCTTACATATTTTTTGAGTTGTGCTCCGGACAAGAATCAAGTTATAAAATCAACAAAGGGCAATAACTCACAAAATTTGATCGGCAGAGTTACGGTTCTTGTGCACTGCACCTCTCCATAATGAGATCTATCCACCTGTAAAATTTCATGATTCTACCTTACATACTTTTTGAGTTATGCTCCGGACAAGAATCAAGTTATAAAATCAACAAAGGGCAATAACCCAAAAAATATGATCAGCAGAGTTACGGTTCTTGTGCACTGCACCTCTCCATAATGAGATCTATCCACCTGTAAAGTTTCATGATTCTACCTAACATAGTTTTTGAGTTGTGCTCCGGACAAGAATCAAGTTTGAAAATCAACAAAGGGCAATAACTCAAAAAATTTGATCAGCAGAGTTACGGTTCTTGTGCACTGCACCTCTCCATAATGAGATCTATCCACCTGTAAAGTTTCATGATTCTACCTAACATATTTATTGAGTTATGCTCCGGACAAGAATCAAGTTTGAAAATCAACAAAGGGCAATAACTCAAAAAATTTGATCAGCAGAGTTACGGTTCTTGTGCACTGCACCTCTCCATAATGAGATCTATCCACCTGTAAAGTTTCTTGATTGTACCTTACATACTTTTTGAGTTATGCTCCGGACAAGAATCAAGTTATAAAATCAAACAAGAGGACCATGATGGTCCTTGATCGCTCACCTGCACCTAGATAGAATGAAAGTCGTAAGGTTGTCAAGTTCAAGAGCACATAATTTAAGATGCGAGATGTTTATCAAGCTGAAAACTGCTTTCATAATCTTGAATGATCAATATTTGTAGCTGTTACAGTAAAAACAAAGTGGAAGAAAACAACAATTTTGTCACAGTCAAGGGCACATAACTCATGTCCAAGTTTTTTTTATTGGTTAATATTTATTGCTGTTTGAGAGAAAACAAAGTCGAAAGTGGCAATTTTGTAGCCATCAAGGGCGCACAACTCTGGTTTTTTTTAGTCCGATCAATCAAACAAATTAAAACAATCAAGATCTTATGGTCACCAACATTGTGACCAAGTTGTGTCTTGATTGGTCCATATTTGTGTTTGCTAGAAAGAAAATAAAGTCGAAAACAGTAATTTTGTTAAATTCAAGGGCCAATAACTCTTGTTTTTCTAATCAAATCAAGCTGAAAATTTAATTAATCAAGGACCTTATGGTCACCAACATTGTGGCCAAGTTTTGCCTTGATTAGTCAATAAATGTAGATGCTACAGTTTAACCCTTTCCCAAACGGCAAAATGCTAGGGTGATCTACTTCAAAACTGCTACAAATGACAAAATGGAAGTTATTAAAGATAGAATTAGTGTACAATACGACACAGAAAATATTGAGACAAAAGGAGAAACTGCTGGTTATCAGCAGTTTCTTCTTTTGTTTCAATGTTTTCCCAAGCCTTTTCTATTAGGGACGTCAAAACCAGGTCTTGTTTGGGAAAGGGTTAAACAAAGTCGAAAACAGCAATTTTGTCAAATTCAAAGGCACATAATTCCAGACTTCCTGCTCCTATCACACTAAAAATCAAATTCATCCAAGATCTTATAGTTACCAACATTGTGGCAAAGTTTTGTCTTCATCGGTAAATATTTGTAGTTGCTTGAGTGGTAACAAAGTCAAAACCAGCCATTTTTTATGTTCAAGGGCACATAACTCCGGACTTCCAAGTCCGATCTGACTCAAAATCGAACTCATACGAGAACTTATGGTCATACATAATTTGACCAAGTTTGGCTAATATTGGTCAATATTTGTAGATACTAGAGTGGTAACAAAGTCAAAACTAGCCTTTTTTGATGTTCAAGGGCACATAACTCCCGACTTCCAAGTCCGATCTGACTCAAAATCGAACTCATCCAAGAACTTATGGTCATACATGTTTTCACCAGGTTTGATTAAGATTGGTCAATATTTGTAGATACTAGAGTGGTAACAAAGTCAAAACTAGCCATTTTATGACGTTCAAGGGCACATAACTCCTGACTCCTTGTCTGATCTGACTCAAAATCGAACTCATCCGAGAACTTATAGTCATACATGTTTTGACCAAGTTTGGTCAAGATTGGTCAATATTTGTAGATACTAGAGTGGTAACAAAGTCAAAACTAGCCATTTTTGACGTTCAAGGGCACATAACTCTGGACTTCCTGGTCCGATCTGACTCAAAATCGAACTCATCCGAGAACTTATAGTCATACATGTTTTGACCAAGTTTGGTCAAGATTGGTCAATATTTGTGGATGCTAGAGTGGTAACAACAAATTGTGGACAGACGGACGGACGGACGGACAGACGGACGGACAGACGGACGACGGACAAAAAGCGACCACAATAGCTCACCTTGAGCACTTCGTGCTCAGGTGAGCTAAAAAGGGCAATAACTCAAAAAATTTGATCGGCAGAGTTACGGTTCTTGTGCACTGCACCTCTCCATAATGAGATCTATCCACCTATGAAGTTTCATGATTCTACCTTTGATACTTTTTGAGTTATGCTCCGGACAAGGTTTGGTCTACGGACAGACCGACCGACATACGGACCGACCGACCGACCGACCGACAGACCGACCGACCGACACTTGCAAAACAATATACCCCCATTTTCTTCGAAAGGGGGCATAAATATCAAGGTTTTATCTATTATAGGGCATAAAATAGGGCCAAGCTCAAGTTTTTGTGGATGCTGCCATTTTTTTTTTTTGTTTTCAAAGCAATTTTGCATGCATTGGTTTGAACCTTGTAGGTGCAAAATTATTTTCCCTACACTGCAGCACTCAGTTTGAAGTTTGACATGGTTTTGTAAACAAGTTATCATATGACTGTTTCGCTTCTTAACCCATTACCAAACGACACATTTTTGACTGGTCCAAATACAATGATGTTGCAGACGACAATTTAAAGTGAAAGAATAATTTTATTCTTTGGTATTTTTGTTTAGACAAGAGCCGTCAGAGACGGACAATGCTCCCCGAATAAGGCATTGTCACAATAAATGTATGCTGTGCAGAGCTAATATTAAGCTAACAAATGTTAAGCCCCTTTTTTCCATGACATACTTTTCAAACGCAAATTTCAAATAGTTTATTGTCAAGGGCATCTGATTTGCTACTTAAATATGAAATTTCATCAAATTCTGACCATTAGACTAGGAGAAATTAGAGAAAAACTGTATTTTACCTTAAGTCCCCTTTTCCCATGACGAGGCCTCAAATCCAAAAACCGTGAAAAGTACATCGGCATTATGTCATAGGGAGTTCACATGGTAAGTTTCATATGATTTGGCCCAAGGGTTATGGAGAAATCACTTCGGACGGACGGACGGACGGATGGACGGAATGACGGACTGACAGGACGGACGGACAGACGGACGGACGGACGGACAGACAAAGCGGCGACTATATGCTCTCCCTTCGGGGAGCATAAAAATATTGTGGTAAATGAAGAAATTGCTTGTCACAAGCAATTTCTTCATTTTCCACAATGTTTTCCTAAGCCAATTTCTATTGGGGAGTCAAAAAGAGTCACTGTGTGGTAATGTGTTAATAACAGTATGTTTAAGTTGTAAACATGTTCCATAATGTCACATCCAGACTATAGTGCCAACCTCTATATAAACCTTTGGTTGAAAACTACTTTGGATAGAAAAAATAGTCTGTGTTGTATATTGGCCAGGATGTTCTAACAAAATTACATTTGACACATATTCCCTTCAAAATACATCCCAGGCTTGCTATAAAAGTCAACATGTACTTCTAAATATGGCAGACTTTCTCACAAGATGGAGGGAATGAAGACACAAGGAAATTTCCCCTATAATTTCCTCTAACAAGAAAATACATCAGTCTATAATGATGATAAATGATTAATATCAGCAAGTAACTAACTTGTTCTAGACAAATCTATCTTTATTTTAGCAGTGAAGAAACAGCCATCTGAATTACGATTTATTAAAATCCAATTATCTTCAAACTTTCTACAAATTCCGAAACAAGCTTATGTGTTATTGCCTTTTTTATTGATAGTAAAAAAATTCCGAAAAGGGTGAAGAATTCACTAAATCAGTCAGTCATGGTATGGAAGGGGATATCCGCCAGTTCATCTATTATGCCTGATGATATTTTAATTTATATTTTACTCTTACAATATTCCAATTACTGTTCTATTATGCCTGATGACATTTTAATTTATATTTTACTTTTACAATATTCCAATTACTGTTCTATTATGCCTGATGATATTTTAATTTATATTTTACTTTTACAATATTCCAATTACTGTTCTATTATGCCTGATGATATTTTAATTTATATTTTACTTTTACAATATTCCAATTACTGTTCTATTATGCCTGATGATATTTTAATTTATATTTTACTTTTACAATATTCCAATTACTGTTCTATTATGCCTGATGATATTTTAATTTATATTTTACTTTTACAATATTCCAATTACTGTTCTATTATGCCTGATATTTTAATTTATATTTTACTTTTACAATATTCCAATTACTGTTCTATTATGCCTGATGATATTTTAATTTATATTTTACTTTTACAATATTCCAATTACTGTTCTATTATGCCTGATATTTTAATCTATATTTTACTTTTACAATATTCCAATTGCATATATACTGTTCTATTATGCCTGATGATATTTTAATTTATATTTTACTTTTACAATATTCCAATTACTGTTCTATTATGCCTGATGACATTTCAATTTATTTTTTACTTTTACAATATTCCAATTACTGTTCTATTATGCCCGATGACATTTTAATTTATTTTTTACTTTTACAATATTCCAATTACTCTTCTATTATGCCTGATGACATTTTAATTTATTTTTTTACTTTTACAATATTCCAATTACTGTTATATTACAATTTTCCTTGTATCAAAATAATGTGAAGAATTTTGGTATAGACGGCGATATTTGACCCGGCAGAGCAGACCAAGCGGAAAGGTCAACAGACTTATCGTCCAGGGGTGATAGGTATGCCGGAACCCTCGTCATTTGCCGCATGCTTCGCTATTTACAGCTAATAATCATATTAATCAACGATTTAACAGTATTTGCACGTGCATACATTTGTCGCGTCGTCTTAAAATGGTAATTGGTTAACTGAATATGCAAAAATGCCCATCCTGGTCAGCCTGTGCCATCTGTACGGTATGACCAGGATGTGGACTGTATTTAAATATTTTCATTTTTTTTTGGAGTTTACGCCCATTTTAATGATTAGCTGTACTGAAAATTTCTATCCAAATGGACCACGGTAGCTTAAAATTTTTATTTGACTAGATTAGATAAAATCTTATTTTCACATGGCGGCACAATGTTACAGTGCACGCTTTTACGTAAATTTACGACGAACCATTCCCATCTAAACTTTACAATAAACTTTTCCTTTTTTTGTGAACAGTTAAGGTTACTCTGTCGGGTCAATTATTTTCCTCTATAAAGGGTCTTGAGACAATATGCTACATACAAAATTTCAAGACTCTATAAATGCCTTATAGTTTGGGAGGAGAAGACTTTTTAGTAATTGTGGACAGACAGACGGACAGACAGATATTTTTCTATACTTTTATTTCATTGCAAAAGGTAAAGGGATTGTTTAGGGAATTTGGCTGAAAATTAAGAGCTCTAAATTAAGTTGAAAACTTGAAATGAAAGATTGCTTTGGGGAAAACAGTTTGTCAAAATAGATAGCGATATAATGAATAAGATGCCAGATCGTGATTAAAGGGGAAAACAAGAGAAATTTGATTAGAGGTTTAGAGAGAACTAAGAGCTGTAAAATCTGGCTATCTCTCTCTGTACTAATTTACATTCACCTGATAGGAGCATATTGTCTCCGGGGAATTTGTCATCATTATTACTTGTGAACTTGGGCGTCAGAAAATGAGGCAGCTATGGGCAAGAAAATTGGGGAAAGGAAAAGACAAGAAAATTGGGAAGAAATGGTGAAGAAACCATGGTGGGAAAAAGAGATAGTGGCATGTTGTCTCTTGTGAATTTGTTATCATTTTTTCTGGTGACTGGGGAATTTTTCGGGGCTTTGTTAACTGATGTAGACTATTTTTTTATATATTTGTACAACTGTTATCATCAATCCTGGGATCGTTTGTTTTTGGACATTTGTCCCTCACACATGTATGAAACAATAAGACATCATCTTCCAGCATTATGCACAGCGAAATTAATGCTCGGTTTAGACAGACCTTGGACATCACTTTGTGAATGAGTAATGATCGAGACATGGTATTTGAGTTGCTTTTATCCGTGGCGTAAATAAGGACATGGTTAGAGTCTAGCTGGTATTAATGATCCATCATCATTATTTTGGGATACATCCACATAGTAACAGACAAGAAACTAAGATGTAGAATACAAAATACCATTTTCTGTTTATAAAACCTTGTATGTATATGCTGTAGGTACTCATTCATGTCATCTTGTCAAAAAGAAATAAGAACATATGCCATGGTGTTTGAATTAAATCATTTATTTCAGAATTTGATCCTTTCTCTTCACATTACAAGAGCCGTCAGAGACGGACAATGCTCCCCGAATAAGGCATTGTCACAATAAAATGTATGCCATGCAGAGCTAACATAAAGCTAGCAAATGTTAAGCCCCCTTTTTGCATGACATAATTTTTATAACAAAATTTCACATAGTTTATTGTCAAGGGCATCTGATTTACTACTCAAATATGAAATTTCATCAAATTCTGACCATTAGACTAGGAGAAATTAGAGTAAAACTATATTTTACCTTAAGTCCCCTTTTCCCATGACGAGGCCTCAAATCCAAAATCCACGAAAAGTACATCGGCATTATGTCATAGGGAGTTCACATGGTAAGTTTCATTTGATTTGGCCCATGGGTTATGGAGAAATCACTTCGGACGGACGGACGGACGGAATGACGGACGGACAGGACGGACGGACGGACGGACAGACAAAGCGGCGACTATATGCTCTCCCTTCGGGGAGCATAATAAAGATGAGGACAATCGTATTCATTCTATAGATACTACAGGCCACACATTTATCAACATGCAACTACAATTGATGAAGGCAATAAGACAAGCATTGAAAACATCTCTATAGAGTTTGTTAGGGACTAATTTGTAGAACAGACACAAAATGTTACTAGTATTTGAATTAATAAGGCAATCTAAACCAAACTTTACCGTAAGAAAATTAAAAGTTTCAAGTTGGAAGTTTTTCTTTTTTTCTATGTAGGGATATCAAAACGGGTTTAGAAGATCAACAAATATCTCAGATACAGTCTTTGCACAGCTGTAAAAAATATTATATTTCTCACAATCAAGAGGATAATAAATCTACAGTGGGCAACAAAAATACATGATGTTCCTTCATCGCTCACCTGGATCTAGATAACGGTAAAAGCCACAATTTAGGATATACAACTCAATTTTGTTTTGCCCAATGAAATTGAAAATCACCCAAGATCTTATATTCACCAACATTCAATTTGTGTCTAAGTAATGCCACTTAAATACAAATACCCTACATGTTTTGACCAAGTTTGGTCCAGATCTTATTTGAGGATGCTAGAGTGTCAGCACCAAAACAGGTTAGTCAAAGTTAAGATAGCAGAGGCATGTTCTTTAAGAGCAAGATTGTCTGAGATATTTTGAGATTTCTTTAGATGTCTTAAGATAAAGCATTCTGTAGATTAAGATTTTTAAGCCACTCATTTGGAGGTGCCATTACTCTACACCTCCTGCTGGAGCCCTTCGTGTAAGAGAAAAGTGACTAAGTTGGTCCAAATGTACCATAATCCATACACCGTTTCATTATGAATGTCCCATACTTTATACAAATAATGTCAGCATGACATCATTTGTATACACCTCAATATGGAGCCTTCAGAATACCTTGGACCGATAGGAATCTTGAAAAAAATCTCCTTCAAAAGAATGTGTCTCTGGTTTTGTCCTTTCCTAAGCAAAGCTTTTGGTTAGACCAAGATTCAAAAGCTACATAGGACAAAGTAGATGTCACAAAAAAATTCTACAACATTGGGGGCATTGAAGGAAAAGGAGAAAATGCTAAATAACAGAATTTTCTTCACTTCTCTCAATATTTTTCAAACCCTTTACCAGGACGACAATTTCAGGCCTTTTTTGAGAAATCATTCAGTCCACAAATGACAATATTACCAGTAATATGAAGTAATTTTTCAAGCTTAAAATTGATTTCAAGAGGAATTTCAGACTAGATTCCCCCAGGAACTAGGTTATTAATCAGACAAACAGGAAAAACGCCTTTAAAAGTAAATGACAAGTCGGAACAGATAATTGAAACTCAAGGTGGTCTGGTTTGTGTTTATTATAACAGTACCAGACAATTTTTTTGTAAAGATCTGTCCAATTTTAAGGCTATTGCAGACAAAATGATTGTTAATTAAGATTAAGTGGACTTGTGTACAACAGCACTGAATTTTTATTTGGCAAAGTAAGAATATACATGATGTCTGAATTAACTTATTTTGTCTCAATGTTTTCTCAAGTTTTTCCCATTAGGAATGTCAAAATCATGGCTTGTTTGACACAAGATGGTAAAAATGGCCATAGGTCACTCATCTGAGATTCCCTTCCTTGCTAAATCTGAGTGAATTTAATTGTTATCATGAACTTGCACAGCTAAAACAGGACAACTTTCCTCAATGCATGTTTTCTCATATAGAACTATAAAAAAATATCTTATTTGAATGTCACAGACTTCTACAGGGATCTTTTTGATGACTGTAGAAAGAAATTCATTATGTTTTATAAAGATATTACTGAAATTGCAACATATACATAATTAAACTGTAAACAAGAAATTCATCATTAGAGCCTCTTTCCCATGATTAAAGCACCAAAATGCAATTCGCATAGAAATTTTCATTAAGAATGACAAGGAGTTGTGAGTTCCAATTATCTAAGCTTTAAGCTTTATTATGTTTTTCGAAAAAAACTCTTTTTTAAAGATTTTTTTTTCCTGTCTTATGATAACATAATTCCTTGTTTCTGCTTTACATTTAGTCAAAATCTTAGCAAAATCTATGTCAACCTTTCTTGATTTTCAGAATTTTCAAATTGAGGGGAATTTTCTTCCAGAACTGCTTAGCAATCATCAAATACAGCACAAGTTTTATCTCATCAATGTTTTGACAGCACTATTTCATTTGAGCCGAGATCTGGAAAAACGTCCCTTATAGCAATTTTCAAAATTGAGTTTCAAGATCAGTCTGTTGTCAAATGGAGTCCAATATGCACAAATGCTGCTCTCTTTAAGTTACTACATGTCACGAAGAAGCTATAAGAGAACAACATGGATCCTGATCAGACTGTGCGTATGCACAGGCTGATCTGGATCTATGTTGGGCTCAAAAGCCTTAAGGGACGTTTTTCCAGATCCTGGCTCATTTATTTTTTTCTTGATTGCAACAAAATAAGAAAATTGGCAGAGTTCCTATCTGCAATAAAATAGCAATGCTATCTCCCCATTCTATACAAATTGGGTAAGAAATTTGTCTACCTTATAAGGATTCTAAGATGACTTTGATGTTCCAGTATTTTGTTAAACACATTTTGTAGGTTTTCCCTATTAAATGATGCACTTTTAAGACAAAACTTTACCCTCTCATTTTTTTTTATTTTTTATCTATTACATTTTCCTTTTCTAAAATCTTAAAGATATATTGCTGACAATAAAATACTACAAAAGTTTTAAAACTAAATAAATCAAATTTCATTCTTACATAAACATTTTAAATAATGACAAGAGGACCATGATGGTCCTATATCGCTCACCTGAACCAAGATGATATGAGCCACAGTTATGTTTGAATCAATTAATATTTGTGACATTAAGACTGAACAAACTTATGGTCATCAACATTATGTCCCTGTTTCCTCTTTATAGGTCAATATACATGTATCTGGTTGTAAAGAGTGAAAACAAAGTCAAAAACGAGAATTTTGTCCATTTCAAGGGCAGATAACTCAGAAACTGCTCGTCTAATTGTGCTGAAGTTCAAATTCATCCATGATCTTATGGTGATTATAACCATTATATCCAAGATCAAAGTTTTGTCTTGATTGGTCACCATTAATTTTGTGGTTGTTAGAGTAAAAACAAAGTCGTAAACAGCAATTTTGTCAAATTTAAGGGCAGATAAGTCGGGACATTCTGGTCCGATCAAACCAAAACAAAAACTAATCCGAAACCTTACATAATGTCACCAACATTGCGTCCATTTTTTGCACATATTGGTCAATATTTGTAGATCTATGCTAGAGTGTAAACAATGTCAAAAGTAGCTTTTTTTTCTTTCAAGGGCAGATAACTCCTGACTTTCTGGTCCGATCTGACCCATAATCAAACTCATCCAAGATCTTATGGTCACTAATATTGTGTTAAGTTTTGTCTTGATTGGTCGATAATTGTAGATGCTATAGTGTAAATGCTATAGTGTAAACAAAGTCGAAAACGGTCTAAAACAACAATTTTGTCAAATTCAAGGGCAGATAACTCAGGACTTTCTGGTCCGATCAAGCCAAAAATCAAACTCATCCGAGATCTTATGGTCACCAACATTGTGTCCAACTTTTGTATTGATTGGTCAATATTTGTAGATGCTAGAGTGTAAACAATGTCAAAAGTAGCTTTTTTTTACATTCAAGGGCAGATAACTCCTGACTTTCTGGTCCGATCTCACCCAAAATCGAACTCATTCAAGATCTTACGGTCACTAATATTGTCTTAAAGTTTTGTCTCGATTGGTCAATAATTGTAGATGCTATAGTGTAAACAAAGTCGAAAACGGTAAAAAACGACAATTTTGTCAAATTTGAGGGCAGATAACTCCTGACTTTCTGGTCCAATCTGACCCAAAATTGAACTCATCCGAGATCTTATGGTCACCAACATTGTGTCCAACTTTTGTATTGATTGGTCAATATTTGTAGATGCTAGAGTGTAAACAATGTCAAAAGTAGCTATTTTTTTACATTCAAGGGCAGATAACTCCGGACTTTCCGGTCCGATCTGACCCAAATTCGAACTCATCCGAGAGCTCATGGTCATACATGTTTTAATTAAGTTTGGTTAAGATTGGCTTATATTTGTAGATGCTAGAGTGTAAACACCAAATTGTTGACAGACGGACGGACGGACGGACGGACATACAGACGGACAGACGGACGACGGACAAAAAGCGATCACAATAGCTCACCTTGAGCACTTCGTGCTCAGGTGAGCTAAAAACAAGAGCTGTCACTGTAAGATGACAATGCCCCCGACACCGCTTTGATTTTAAATTATGGCCAATCTATGTTCAAGGTCAAAGTCATCCAGGGGTCAAGGTCACCAAAGTATGTGCCTACAGAGAGGTAATGTACCAAGGAATGTTGTGGTAAAGTATGAAGCGAATATGTTAAGTAATAAGGAAGTTATGGCCAATGTTAAAGTTTTTGGACGGAATGACGGACAGACAGACAGACGGACAGACAGACGGACGGATGGACGGACAAGTCAAATTTATGATGCCTCCCTATCGGGGGCATAACAAGAGGACCATGATGGTCCTATATCGCTCACCTGAACAAAAATAATATGAGCCACTGTTTTGTTCAATTCAATTGATACTTAAGAATTTAAGACTGAAAACAAACTTATAGTCAATAACATTGTGTCAAGTTTTGTCTTGACCAGTCACTATTTGAAGTTGTTAGAGTAAAATTTGAAAGGCAGATAACTGAGCAAATTCCATTCTGATTATTCTAAAATTCATTTATCCAAGATCTTATTGTTATTAACATCATAATCCAAATTTCATCTTGATTGTTCATTATTTGTGGTTGTTAGAGTTGAAACAGCAATTTTGTCAGATTCAAGGGCACATGCATGACTGACTACTTTCTCATTTGATTGCAGTAAAATTCAGCTCATGCACAGTCTTATAATCAGCAGCATATATATAGTGTCAAAGTTTTGTCTTAGTCGATCAATAATTGTAGATTCTAGAGTGTAAATAGGGTCAAAAATAGTCAAAAACAGCAATTTTGTCAAATTCAAGGGCACATAACTCTCGACTTTCTGGTTCAATCAGACCAAAAATCAAACTCATTTGGCATCTTATGGTATCCAACATTGTGTCTAAGTTTTGTCTTGATTGGTCAATAATTGTAGATTCTAGAGTGTAACCAAGGAAGTCGAAAACGGCAACTTTGTCAAATTCAAGGGCACATAACTCTCGACTTTCTATACAGATTAGACTGAAAATTAAACTCATCCAAAATTTTACAGTCCCCTACAATGTGTCTAAGTTTTGTCTTGATTGATCAATAATTGTAGATTCTAGAGTGCAAACAACCTCGAAAACAGCCGAAAACGGCAATTTTGTAAAAATATTTGAGGTCTTATGGTCTCCAACATTGTGTCAAGTTTTGTCTTGATTGATCAATAATTGTAGATTCTCGAGTGTAAACAACCTCGAAACCAGCGGAAAACAGCAATTTTGTAAAATTCAAGGGAACATAACTCTCGTCTTTCTAGTCAGATCAGACTGAAAATCGACCTCATTCGAGATCTTATGGTCTCCATCATTGTGTCCAAGTTTTTTCTTGATTGGTCAATAATTGTAGATTCTAGAGTGTAAACAAGGTCGAAAACAGTCAAAAGCGGCAATTTGTCAACTTCAAGGGCATATAACTCTGGACGTTCTAAACAGATCAGACTGAAAATAAACAAGAGGACCATGATGGTCCTATATCGCTCACCTGAACCAAAATGATACGAGCAACACTTTTGTTCAATTCAATAAATTTATATTTATGACTTTAAGACTGAAAACGAACTTATGGTCAATAACGTGAAAATCGAACTCATCCAAGATCTTATGGTGCCCAACATTGTGTCCAAGATTTGTCTTGTTTGATAAATAATTGTAGATTCTGGGGTATAAACAAGGTCAAAAACAGCCGCAAACAGCAATTTTGTCAAATTCAATGGCACATAACTCTCTCGACGTTTTGATCAGATCAAGCTGAAAATGAAACTCATCCAAGATCTTATGATCCCCAACATTGTGTCAAAGTTTTGTCTTGATTGATCAATAATTGTAGAATCTAGAGTATAAACAAGGTCGAAAACAGCCGAAAACGGTAATTTTATCAAATTCAAGGGCACATAACTCTCGACTTTCTAGTCAGATCTGGCTGAAAATCAAACTCATCCGAGATCTTTTGATACCCAACATTGTGTCCAAGATTTGTCTTGATTGGTTAACAGGGGTAAAAGTTGAAAATTTTGAAAAACCTGGAAAAGTATGTATTTATATAGTAAAAATCGAGAAAATGGGGCATTTTGGAATACTCAAAAACCTGAACTTCAGGCATATGCCTGAACACTTTCACCCATGGGTTAATAATTGTAGATTCTAGAGTGTAAACAAGGTCGAAAACAGCAATTTTGTCAAATTCAAGGGCACATAACTCTCGATTTTGTTATCAGATCGGACTGAAAATCAAGCTTTTCCAAGATCTTATGGTCTCAAACATTGTGTTCAAGTTTTACCTAAATTGATAAATAATTGTGGATTTTAGAGTGTAAGCAATGTCAAAAACAGCCGAAAACGGCAATTTTATCAAATTCAAGGGCACATAACTCTCGACTTTCTGATCAGATAACACTGAAATTCAAACTCATCCAATATCTTATGCTCCCCAACATTGTGTCAAAGTTTTGTCTAGATTGACCAATAATTGTAGATTCTAGAGTATAAACAAGGTCGAAACAGCCGAAAACGGTAATTTTATCAAATTCAAGGGCACATAACTCTCGACTTTCTAGTCAGATCAGGCTGAAAATCAAACTCATCCGAGATCTTTTGATACCCAACATTGCGTCCAAGATTTGTCTTGATTGGTCAATAATTGTAGATTCTAGAGTGTAAACAAGGTCGAAAACAGCAATTTTGTCAAATTCAAGGGCATATAACTCTCATCTTTCTGATCAGATCAGACTGAAAATCAAACTCACCCGGGATCTCATCGTCCCCAACATTGTGTCCAAGTTTTGTCTTGATTCATGAATAATTGTAGATTCTAGAGTGTAAACAAGGTCGAAAACAGCCGAAAATGGCAATTTTGTCGAATTCAAGGGCATATAACTCTCGTCTTTCTGCTCAGATCAGACTGAAAATTGAACTCATCTGAGATCTTATGGTCTGCAATGTTATGTCCAAGATTTGTCTTGATTGATCAATAATTGTAGATGCTAGAGTGTAAACAATGTCAAAACTAGGTATTTTTCGCATTCAAGGGCAGATAACTCCTGACTTTCTGGTTCAATCTGACCCATAATCGAACTCATCCGAGATCTTATGGCCATACATGTTTTGACCAAGTTTGGTCAAGATTGGCTTATATTTGTAGATGCTAGAGTGTAAACACGAAATTGTGGACGGACGGACAGACAGACGGACAGACAGACAGACAGACAGACGGATGACGGACAAAAAGTGACCACAATAGCTCACCTTGAGCACTTTGTGCTCAGGTGAGCTAAAAATCATCCGAAATCTTATGGTGCCCAACAATGTGTCCAAGTTTTGTCTAGATTGATCAATAATTGTAGATTCTAGAGTGTAAACAATGTCGAAAACAGCCGAAAACGGCAATTTTGTCAAATTCAAGGGCACATAACTCTCGTCTTTCTGGTCAGATCCGACTGACAATAGAACTCATCAGAGATCTTATGGTGCCCAACATTGTGTCAAAGTTTTGTCTTGATTGATCAATAATTGTAGAATCTAGAGTATAAACAAGGTCGAAAACAGCCGAAAACGGTAATTTTATCAAATTCAAGGGCACATAACTCTCGACTTTCTAGTCAGATCTGGCTGAAAATCAAACTCATCCGAGATCTTTTGATACCCAACATTGTGTCCAAGATTTGTCTTGATTGGTTAACAGGGGTAAAAGTTGAAAATTTTGAAAAACCTGGAAAAGTATGTATTTATATAGTAAAAATCGAGAAAATGGGGCATTTTGGAATACTCAAAAACCTGAACTTCAGGCATATGCCTGAACACTTTCACCCATGGGTTAATAATTGTAGATTCTAGAGTGTAAACAAGGTCGAAAACAGCAATTTTGTCAAATTCAAGGGCACATAACTCTCGATTTTGTTATCAGATCGGACTGAAAATCAAGCTTTTCCAAGATCTTATGGTCTCAAACATTGTGTTCAAGTTTTACCTAAATTGATAAATAATTGTGGATTTTAGAGTGTAAGCAATGTCAAAAACAGCCGAAAACGGCAATTTTATCAAATTCAAGGGCACATAACTCTCGACTTTCTGATCAGATAACACTGAAATTCAAACTCATCCAATATCTTATGCTCCCCAACATTGTGTCAAAGTTTTGTCTAGATTGACCAATAATTGTAGATTCTAGAGTATAAACAAGGTCGAAACAGCCGAAAACGGTAATTTTATCAAATTCAAGGGCACATAACTCTCGACTTTCTAGTCAGATCAGGCTGAAAATCAAACTCATCCGAGATCTTTTGATACCCAACATTGCGTCCAAGATTTGTCTTGATTGGTCAATAATTGTAGATTCTAGAGTGTAAACAAGGTCGAAAACAGCAATTTTGTCAAATTCAAGGGCATATAACTCTCATCTTTCTGATCAGATCAGACTGAAAATCAAACTCACCCGGGATCTCATCGTCCCCAACATTGTGTCCAAGTTTTGTCTTGATTCATGAATAATTGTAGATTCTAGAGTGTAAACAAGGTCGAAAACAGCCGAAAATGGCAATTTTGTCGAATTCAAGGGCATATAACTCTCGTCTTTCTGCTCAGATCAGACTGAAAATTGAACTCATCTGAGATCTTATGGTCTGCAATGTTATGTCCAAGATTTGTCTTGATTGATCAATAATTGTAGATGCTAGAGTGTAAACAATGTCAAAACTAGGTATTTTTCGCATTCAAGGGCAGATAACTCCTGACTTTCTGGTTCAATCTGACCCATAATCGAACTCATCCGAGATCTTATGGCCATACATGTTTTGACCAAGTTTGGTCAAGATTGGCTTATATTTGTAGATGCTAGAGTGTAAACACGAAATTGTGGACGGACGGACAGACAGACGGACAGACAGACAGACAGACAGACGGATGACGGACAAAAAGTGACCACAATAGCTCACCTTGAGCACTTTGTGCTCAGGTGAGCTAAAAATCATCCGAAATCTTATGGTGCCCAACAATGTGTCCAAGTTTTGTCTAGATTGATCAATAATTGTAGATTCTAGAGTGTAAACAATGTCGAAAACAGCCGAAAACGGCAATTTTGTCAAATTCAAGGGCACATAACTCTCGTCTTTCTGGTCAGATCCGACTGACAATAGAACTCATCAGAGATCTTATAGTCTCCAACATCATATCCAAGTTTTGTCTTGATTGATCAAAAATTGTAGATGCTAGAGTGTAAACAAAATTAAAAACAGCAATTTTTGACATTCAAGGGCAGATAACTCAGCACTTTCTAGTCCGATCAGGCCCATAATCGAACTCATCCGAGAACTTATGCCCATAATTGCTTTGACCAAGTTTGATCAAGATTGGCCAACTTTTGTGGATGCGAGATTGCAAACACCAAATTGTTGACAGACAGACAGATGGACAGACAGACGGACGGACGACGGACATTGAGTGACCACAATAGCTCACCTTGAGCACTTCGTGCTCAGGTGAGCTAAAAAGGAATCAAATATTGAATCTTCCTAAGAAGAAATCTTTAAGAAGTTCATAGTTAATTGCTTTAATTTTAAGCATGTTAAAGTTTATTCACTTACAACATTTTGGCGCTAAGCCCTTTTATTATATAGATATACAGGAAAAATAAAACAAATTGACTCACCAGATCAAAAATCTTCAGAATTATGACAAACACTATCATCTCTTCATCAATCCAGAAAACACAGCCATCTGCTAATCTTTTTCTTTGGTTAATTTTTTTTTTAGTTCATATCATCTTTTTATTCCCTACCGTTATTATACAAAATATCATAATTAGTAAAAGTGATTTAGCTGGTTAATCTTTATTCATTTTTACTGTATCACTATAACAATACCATGTTTTCAAGTACCAGCTACATTTGAAGAACTGAGTTATTCCACCATATGATTTTAGATTTAAATTACACTGTCATAATCAAGCTAAGCTTCCATCATGGAGGAATAGTATTTTGTATTTTTTCCAAAATGTCACATTCCGGATAAGTTTTTGTACCCATGTATATAGGCATTTAGTGCAATAACAAAGATGTTTTGGCTTCACTGTAATATGCTGTAACGAGTGTTTGCAATGTGTACATTGACACAACAATTATTGCAGTTATCATTTAAAGAATTATTATAGATTCCTATCTTTTCACATTGTCCATGTACCATATAAACATGCAGTACATTACAGTCTGTACAATCCCACCCTGCATCTTCAGCAATTTAACCATTTCCAGAGCAAGTTCTGATTTTGATGTCCGCAGCAGAAAAAAAAAAGAATTGGGAAAACAATAAAGCAAAATTAAGAACGAATCACCACTTTCTATAGTCATCTAGTCATTTACCTCAATATTTTGTATTAATTTGGAGCAGTTGAAAATTGTTTTGTTAATGTTTTACAAAAAATCTTTATTGCAACAGCACTTGTGAAGTTCATATAAGAGTGGTCATATACAAGAAGCAAGCTATCATTAATTGAAAAATCTGGATTTTTTGAAAGAAAAATAAAAGAGGAATAACTAGGACAAAATTAAAATCCATCATTTCGTAACAATGGCAATGTATTCTACATAAAGGTCATTATATTTTATATTTCATTTGTCTCAAATCCATGGGGACTGGAAAATAATTGTTTCCCATTGTACTTTGAAATGAGCCAGGAACCGGAAAAAGGCCTTTATGGCATTTGAGACCAACATGGATCCAGATCAGCCTGTGCATACGCACAGTCTGATCAAGATCCATGTTGTTCTCTTACTGCCCCTTCAAAACTTGGATATATCATCATTCTGAGAATAGATACTGGTCAGAATGCACTTAGGGATGGGTTGACATGGAAATATAGTTCTCGAGTGCTATAAGGGCTCTTTTTTCATATCCATGATCATATCTCTTTGTTCATCGATATGGAAACTGATGTTAACATTATAAAGCTAATGCAGACAACCAATTACAATATGACAAAAGTCTGCACTTTGTTCAAGTTGAAATCAAAAGCTTTTTAAAGTAACATTAAGCTAATAAACAAACCTTTATATTGAAATGAAAGTAAATATTCCTATTTCAAATTTCTAAACTAGCTTTCACATTATCAATATCCTTTCCAAAACACTTGATGTTTTCTATTCTGACCATGAGAGATATGGAAGACTTTGCAAACCTTTACCGGTAAATATTATAATATATTTTTTTCTCTCAATATTTCTAAGCTAAAGTATACATATACTGAGAGGCAAAAATAAGTATACACCCTAGTTCTGCCACGTATTCTAAGAAAATGATGTATAGATTATTACGATTTCTATACGCCACTGATGAAGGTCGTTTGTTTTATGTACACTTCTTCGCCTACCCGTCTATCTGTCCTTCCTTCCGTTGCGACTGTTTTTTCCTATCATACAGCGGCATCGAAAAAGGGGATTTAAGAAATGAATTAACACAATAATCCACGTTTACACAAACCCTACATTTAGTCCTTGGGCCAGGACCAGGAAAATGGGGTAAGTATTACCAGAAAAAAGGACAAAAGGACACCTATATATATTTGTAGATATACATCTGGCGGATGTTTTTCAGTGATGATATCCGACATGAAGAGTAGCTAAATATGTTTTACCCTTACCTTTATATAGGTACCCTTCACGACGTGAATGACAATCTGGTTTGGGGTAAGGGAAAGGGAAAAATTAATAAAAAATATCAAATGAATGTATAAATCTATTTATTTGAATCCATACATATGAGCATGTATTTCACTACTTATGAATCATGATTTTTTAAATTATGTAATTATTATGACGTCATTACTCCTCTTCAAAATATGCTTTATGTCGAATCAAGTCTAAGAATTGGCCGAAATATTCGAAAAAGTATTTTTCTATATTTATCATTTATTTCTAATTCAAGAGGACATGGTTTTTCATAAAGTACATTATCTTAGAAACATTTTGAGCATTGTTTGCACTCTGGCCGTCGGGGCTTTTGGCTGTAACCCTTATCTTAAACCCTTAACCCTATCATTTTTTGCATTCAAATTTATAACACTTATTTGGTCATATTTCCATTGAATATTGACCTACAGGTGTCAAAATGGTATCAAATGAAAGCTTATGACTCGCTCTTTTGTTTGTAGTTATCTTATCCAAATTATCTTATTTGCATATTCATGAATATTAATGATTTCCCTTGAAAAATCCATTTTTTGGCGAAATTTTTGATAAATAATTTCCAAAACAAGGCGTTTCTTTTCAGGGGGATTTTTGAAAACATGATTTTTCTTAAAGAACATTTTATTAGAAACATTTTGAGCCTTGTTTACACTCTGGTCGTTGGGGCTTTTTGCCGTAACCCTTATCTAAACCCTTAGCCCCATCAAATTACTTATGTAAATTTTGAAAATGAATTCGGCCATATCTTCATTGAATATTTGCACACAGTTGTCAGAATGATATCAAATGAAAGCTTATGACTTATTCTTTCATTCTAGTTATGTTATGCAAATTAGCTCATTTGCATATTCATGAATTTTCCTAAAATTGCGATTTTCTACTGAAATTTGGTAAATACTTTCCAAAACGAGGCATTTTTTGTGCAGGGGAATTACGTAAACATATTAAATCTCAAGGGAAATTAATATATCAAACATTTTGAGCGATGTTTGCACTTAATTTGGCCGTAGGGGCTTTCGGCCATAAACCTTATCTAAACCCTTAACCCTATAAAATTGTTCAGTAATTTCATAATGTTTTTGGTCATGTCTTGGTTGAATATTGACCTACAGATGTAAGAATGGTATCGAATGAAAGTTTATGACTTGCTCAATAATTTACCATAAATTTTATGCAAATTACCTTATTTGCATATTCGCGAATATTAATGACACTACTTAAAACTGTGACCCTTTTTGCGAATTAGGTTTTTGTTTGGTAAAAGTGTCATATCTCTGTTTTACTAACGCCATTACTCTAAAACTTTGCACATACCTCTATGACCATGGTACCAACCTCAAGACAGATATCTATTGCTCTAGAATTTAATGTCGAGCAATTTTTACCTTTTTGTTGCCTAGAAATTCTTCATCAAACTTTAATGAGCATCTTTCAAACATCTGTCACAAATAAGTTTGTTTCTGTCATAACTTTTGCTTTCAAACTTGGCATATGCTCTTGCTTCTAAGATCAGCACCTGTTATGTTATCTTGTAACAGTTAATGTTCATTCATATTCACTCATTTTCATGCAAGATTCAATCATTTTTTAGCATCCGTAATTTTGCATCTTACTGTAAATCTGCTTAAATATAAGGGCTAAACAACCCTTTTGAACGTAAAATATTACACCCTAAATCCAATATCAAATAGAAAATAATGTCCCTAAAGTTTAGGAAAACACTGATACAGTAAACTGAATACATTATTATAAATATTTGTTAAATATTTTAACACTTTCTTTGCACAATTTACACTAATGATTGAATGATTATGATGATGAACAGAACTGATTAGATTGTTCAAATGATCTCGTTTGATACTTTTAGAATTCAAAGTAGAATCAAAACACATGGATTAACAAAAAGGGCAACTGCAATATATTGAAAGTTTATTGACATCGTTTAAAATTAAGGTTGTAGGTCGTATACATGTATAGCAGATTCTTTAGGGGATAGCTAGATCTATGACAGAAGGTATAAATTTTGCAATTATAGTGTTTTCATTATTATCATACAGCGTTCTTTGGATGATATGTGCACTTCCAAGGAGTATGATCTTCTGCAGTTCCTCGATAATTGGTGCACCAGGGATTTGTTTGAATATTTTGTCAAGTCCCTTCTTAATGAGACCAAGTGCACCTACAACGACTTGTACAGTTGTCGTCTCCATACCCCACATTCTGGCTACTTCTATCTCAAGGTCTTTGTATTTTGATAGTTTCTCGAGTGCCTGAACGGAGACATTTCTTTCAGAAGAAACCGTCATGTCAATCATGATGAACGTCTTGTCCAATTTGTTCTTAATGATTTCTGGTCTGTCAGCCCTGATCTCCGTACCAGTATTCACTGACAGTTTTGGTTGATGTTCATACAATTTTTTGTTTGCTGGGAGTCCAAATTGCTTGCATATTTTCCAATGAATGTACCCTGCTGCCTTGTCATGTCTTTGAATGTACTATGTTGCCACTAATGTTGGACAGCCCGAGACAATTTCATCATATTGGTTGCACATTCTGCACTTTGGATCTGTACCATCTTTGATGATCTTGTTGTGATATGCTCTTGTAGCCAAACTCTGATCTTATGCTGCTATCACCATTCCCTCTGTGTCTGCATTGAAACCTGCAAAAGAGAACCACTTATGTGTCTGATCTTGGTCAACATCTGGTTTGTCAAACCTTACGGGTATTGCCCATGCATTGATTTGGCTTTCCATGTTTGTGTCATCCTCTTTTGGGCATTTGCAGTTGTCCGTCTTGTTCTTTTGGCATACTCTGTGACAGATTCTTCTCCATTTCTTGTCGTTTGTGCAATGTTCAGTTCTTGAATGAATGTTCTGGTTTGCTCTGAGATTGAGTAAAGTTTCTTGTTACGTTCATGTTCCCGGATCAGATGTAGCAGATTGTCTTGTGTTGTCTCCAAATACGTGTTTATGCCATCTCAATCTATTAGAGGCCCCTACCACCGATCTTTCATGGTAGGTACAATCTTTCAACGTCAAACTTTGGGTGGTGCATTCTTTCTGTTGTTAGTAACTGTCTGGTCTTTGTGTCAAGTTTTCCGTTTTTCTTGCATTTGCCAGTTTATGGCTTCAATCTTATCTGAAGCTTTTAGCTCACTCTTGATGGCAAGCCTTAATTCTTCTGTAATTCTCTTTTCTGATCTTTTCCCTCATTGCTGCATGTTGAATTCCGTCACCTTCATTAACACAAGGTATTTGTATTTAGCGTCTTGGTCTAGTTTCTTGATGATGTTGTCTCTTTCTAGCTGTATGTCAGATGTTGATGTTAGTTTTCCTTTTTTGAAGGTGGCTTGTAGACACTTGTCCAGTTCAAATTGCATACATATGTCATCACTAAAGACCTTTACTGTCTCAGTTGTTTTTGCTGGTGATCGTTCTTGGCAAAGGTCTTTATGTCATCCATGTAGAAAAGATGGTTGATCTTCCTACCTTGGATTTCATATCCATGTCCAGTGTCATTCAGCATGGTACTGAGAGGGGCAAGAAACAAACAGAAGTGGAAGGGTGATAGTTATGCGACTTTGCATGCAGATGGTTAAGTCTTGAACTTCTTTGGCCTTGGTTTGAAACCTACCGGATGAGGACTCCCACCACGCCCATTTATTTGGGGCCATAACCTTTGACCTAGTTACCCTGACCTTTGAGTTTGACCTACTTTTAAAAAGCTTAAACTTTAAAGGGCTTACAAGAGGAATTTATCCTTAACCCCAAATGCTGTCAAAAACACTGTATACTGAGTCCCTTTCTTGTCTCCTTTTAGATCTACATGCAGTTTACCTATATTTGTCCATAATTTGTCAACGAAGTAATAATTAATTTATTTGTGTTATTTTACCTTTTGATTTACGGTATAAAACACACATCATATTTACATTGCAACTAGAAATGTCTCATTTCAGCAATCTAAACACGCAGGAGCATGTTGTTTTACTCTTGTCTGTCTGTCTGTCCGTCCATCTGTCTTTATGAAAACTTAACACTGGCCTTTTCTCCAAAAATATTTGACATACAAAGCTATAATTTTGTATGTAACCTTCTTTTGAACAATTATATTCATCTGTTCGTGCAATATCAATATGACCTTCCTCAAGGTCATTCAATAACCCTTATCAATCCTTAACTCGAAAACTTAGCATAAAACTTAACATTGCCATTCCTTGGGCATTTGTGTTTCACGATCTTGTTATTAAAGTTTTTATTGATATTCATAAGCATACTAATTAGTTTTGTGTAAGAGATGTGTTAACAAAATAACATTTCAAAACTAAAATGTATGTTTTATTACTATAATAGTTTTAAAATGTTTTTTTTTGCGATTAGTTGAAGCTAATGCTGAAACTTCTATAAGAAGACAGTTGCCATGGAAAAAAGAAGGTTGTTAAATTTTGCTTATCCGGCACTTTGAATTGGAACAACAATCAGAATTCATTAACAGGTTCAAGAAAATACAGAGGGTTTTCATTTTTGGCTTATGACATAATAATGCCATACTCCATATTGAAAAGCATGTAATTTGCTCGGCTTATTACCTCCCTTTATGGATATACCTGTTGTGATTTTTTCCATATCCATGCTGTGTAGGACAAATTATTCAACATGAATTGTATTTCTATGCATCTGGTTTATATATGCAGTGTATGCTTAGTATAGAAAGCAGTAAAGCCACATTATTTCATACATTTCAAAACCTTGCACTGATTTTCAACTATCCAAACCCTATCAAATTTCAAATGCACATTCTGAGGTATAGCTACTCTGCAGAGTGGATATCATTGCATTTTTGTTCTTCCTTTGGATAGGTCTTTCAAGATATATAGGTGTCCCTTTGTCCATTTTAGTGGTAACTCCAACCATATCTGGCCCAAGGACTAATTTATGAACGGATTTGGATAAACTGTTCGCAGAAAGAGCCTAGTTACTTAGAACCATGCGTATATTGTTAGTGCTTTCCATATTATGATGCGTCGTGGCAAAAGGGGGCTTGATGCAAACAAGTTATCTGACATAACTCGTTCTAAAATTATAGACGGATTTTGATAAAATTTGCACAGGATGTTCCTATGCTACCTGAATAAGTGTATATTGTGTCACGTTTCTTTCGTATTACGCTGCGTCATAGAAAAAAGGGTCTTAATGGCAAAAACGGGTATATTGATCGTTTTCTACCAGCCACCGAGAATTGTGTTATGATGTTAGAGAAAGTTTAACGTTGTGATTTGTTGTGATAATTGATAAAGAATTCCAATAAGGATTAACAGCAATATTTGATGCTCCACTAAGTCGCACGTGCAAAATTTGCAAGATCGGCATGTAGCAAGAGTGCAGGTAGTCAAGCAATTTCAGGTAAAATTTAACACGACTGCATTATTGGTCTATGAGTAGGAATAAATAGTGCAAAATTTTGAGTCGATCTGATGGAAATCAAGAGAAATATCGAAAATCAAAAAGTGTATACTTTCTTTTGCCTTTCAGTATTTTAATCTGGGGCCCGTATTACTAACGATCGTACGTTTGATTTTTGCATAATTACTTGTAACAACAGCACTGATTGGCTCAGTCGGATTTCTCCTGCAATCGGATGTCTTGTTACACAGTTTACACAAAAACTTGATCGCAAGATGTTTAGTAATACGGGGCCCTGCTCTTTGTAATTCTCTCATCTACAATATAATTTCATTGAACAATCCAAAATTGATGTTTTTGACATGGTTAAGAAGTCCCCATGGCTTAAAACTCAGTATGGGGTTCCCGTAAAGGATCATTTCAAGGGACATAATCAAACTAAAACATTGTCACAAAATTTTCAAAATTACATTTATCACTTCATTCTTCATTTTTCACTGTTTTCTATTAAAACTGACAAAAACTTAGCATAAGTAAGAGCACCGTCAAATATTTGTAAATCCAATATATCACAACAAGGGAACTTTCTCTCTAACAGACTAGAGAAATACCTCATTTGGGGCTAAGATATTGTCTTTAGTTAACCCTTGTCATGCTCAGTATCCTATTTATCATTATTAGAGTCTTATTTGGCCGATGAACCCTTATTATACATAATCAACTTCAGAAATGTTGAAGCTGAAGGCTATATATTAATAGTTGCAAACATTTATAAAGTTTGGTTTTCCTCCAAGAGTTCACCCATTTGGTGCAGAGGCACTTACACTGTCAAGAGGCATTACCATTTTTATCAGATTTTAGTTCGCAATATATTTGCTTATAAAGAACACAATAAGCAACTTGGACTGTTCAATTTTAAAAGCTGCTGCAGACGAAAAAATCTATGGTCATAACGTAAAAAATCAATGTTGAACAGAAAGGATTAAAAATTTTGTTTGCAATATAATTAAGATTAAGACACAACGATTATCATCTTTCATTTGCCTAGACTTATTTCCCAAGCTTCTTCTATTAGGATAATCAAAACCAAGGCATGTTCAGGAAAGTCCTAAAACAGATCTATTGCATAGAAAATAACTGTTGCATAATGAATGAAGTTGTTTCTTTTGATGAATTGTGAGTTGAGATTATGTAACTTGTAAGCCAAACTTACACTGTGTTGTGCATTTTCTGTTGATAGTATTGACGGGTCCAAACAAGAGCCGTCAGAGACGGACAATGCTACCCGAATAAGGCTTTGTCACAATAAATGTATGCCATACAGAGCTAAGATTAAGCTAACAAACAATAAGCCCCCTTTTTCCATGACATACTTTTTATATGCAAATTTCAAGTAGTTTATTGTCAAGGGCATCTGATTTGCTACTCAAATATGAAATTTCAACAAATTCTGACCATTAGACTATGAGAAATTAGAGAAAAAGTGTATTTGACCTTAAGTCCCCTTTTCCCATGACAAAGCCTCAAATCCAAAAACTGGGAAAAGTACATCGGCATTATGTCATAGGGAGTTCACATGGTAAGTTTCATTTGATTTGGCCCAAGGGTTATAGAGAAAGTGCTTCGGACGGATGGAGGGACGAACGGACGGACGGAATGACGGACGGACGGACGGACGGACGGACGGACAGACGAAGCGGCGACTATATGCTCTCCCTTCGGGGAGCATAAAAAGAAGTGTTTAAGACAAAGCAATCTTTTAAATGTCATATCACTGAAAATATTGAAGAAGATTGGTTTATTAGGGTTTTACACTGTTTTCAACTACTAAGGTCATATCGCGGCAGCTGGAGCACCTTACCATGGATGCCTGGTATTTCTCTCACCAGTATTACCACAACACCCTATCCGAGCCTCCAGCTGCTCCCCCACATAGGTTCACAATATCAAACCATTGATGGGTGACATTTTTGTCAGATAGGGTACTTGCCGCGGCAGGATATCGAACCCGGGACCTCTTGAATGAGAGGCAGATGCCCTACAAACTGCGCAGCGCCATGGTCGCGGCTTGAAGAAGATGAAAATGCTGGATATCAAAAATTTTATCTTTTCTATCACATGCTTTCCTAAGGAATTTGTGATCACCTTTTTTTAACGTGACTATCCCTAGAACAGGGAAAGGAGGGGTTATTATTGTTTTTTTTCTTTTTACTCCATGTCCCCTGTGCTATGACATCAAATTTTAAGCAATGGATAATTTTCTTAAATCATTTTGTAGTCTACATTAGCTGGCCTAGAATCTGGTGAGACTTTTTAATTACCCATAAGTCTTCTTGTCATGTCTAACAATTAATTAGCACAATCATAGCATCCTATACTGGACACCTGCGACATTACCTACATAAATAACATCTTTAACCCTTTCCCAAACAACAAAATTTTAGGATGATTCTAATTGAAAGCTGTTGTAGATGACAATGAATGTTGACAGATGAGATTTGAGTATGATATTGCTCAGAAAATATTGAGACAAAAGGAGAAACTGCTGATTATCAGCAGTTTCTTCTTTTGTCTCAGTGTTTTCCAAAGTCTTTTCAATTATAGACGTCAAAATCAGGTATTGTTTGGGAAAGGGTTAATACACTGTACAGTTTGTATGGATAATTTCAAATCTTGATCATCAATAAATTGCATCAATCAATTGAGGCCGCAGCCATGGCGCAGTTGGTAGCGCATCTGCCTTTCATTCGAGAGGTCCCGGGTTCGATACCCGGCCGCAGCTAATACCCTTTCTGACAAACATGTCACCCATAAATGGTTTGATGTTGTGAACCTATGTGGGGGAGCAGCTGGAGGCTCGGTAAGGGTGTTGTGGTAGTACTGGTGAGAGAAATACCAGGAATCCATGGTTAGGTGCTCCAGCCGCCACGATATGACCTTAGTAATTGAAAACAGCGTAAAACCCCAATAAACCAAACCAAATCAATTAACTGACCAACACTACAAGAAGTTTTTTGCATAATGCATGATCATAACTGTAAATTCATGCCTATGACTTATAAACTTAATAAATTCGCAGCATCAGTACACAGTATCTTGTCATTTTTTATTTCATTTCTAGATTATTGAAAAAAGAATAATATTTTTAAAATTGAATTTGAGCCTGTTTATTGTCTAAAATAAAACCAGAACTTCCAGAAGCAATACATATAAGTATGATGAGACATTGTCACAGATAAGGTTTCTAAAGTTATAATTCAAGGGGAGATAACTCAAAAATGACTAAAATTAATGTAATTTCAAAGGTTTCATGCACAACTAGACATCATAGGAATTCATTGCCAAGTAATAACTAATTCTGATGGAAGCTGAAAGAGTTGCACATTCAAGAAATTGGGCAGTTTATTGATTCAAAGGCAGTTAATACAAGGATAAGTTACCCGAATACCAAAGGTGGGGCACACAACTAGACACCAAGGAGATTTATTGAAGCAAATTTGATCACCCTTCGAAAGAAACTATAGGAGTTGGCACACAAGAAACTGCTTATACACTGACATATAGACAGACTATGTCAGGTCTATAATAAGACGCGTTTGAAAATGGAATTTGCCTGTTGTGTCACGTGTGCTTATATAAATGTCATGAATTTAAATAGCAAAATCTTTTTCAATATTCACATTTTATTTTCAATGTTCATGTTTTCGTTTACACTTGTTGGATATACATACCAAAGTCAACAAAAATCAGATTCTCATGGAATTTTTGTCCTTTAGAATGGTTGAAAGCTCATTTCAGTGTTTCAATTTATACAATTTTCGGCACATAAGGACTATATAGCTACTTTAAATACAGTTACAATATACAACTTAAGGTCAAGACTGTAGAAACAAGAATGATCAATGCGAGGTTTAGGTTTCCTACTTCCTAGCAACATTTCCTAGATTTAATCCTCCTTGCCATGTAATTCTTGTGAAAAAGAACAAAAAATCTGACAGCTAATGAGTTGCAAATTACCTAACAAGCTTCAGGGGCTGACTTAAAGCTTTCTGTCTGTCACCCTGCCTTTCATCCTTTCCCAAATGTAAAACAATTGAACTTGTCTAAAATGGAAAATATATCTTACAAAGAGCTGAATATGTGTTGGTGAAAGCACAAAAAATATTACGGAATGGAGAAAATTATTGATTATCAGAAGTTTCTTCTTTTCTTTCAATGTTTGATACATATCAAAATGAGGCATTTTTTGGTTAACAGTTGAATATTTCTAGATCAGTCAGTCTGTCTATGCTTGTCTCAGTCATGATTTAGGTATAAGAATTGGATTACTTTATTTATATACATTATTGTAAATTAAAATCAGTCAAATAAAACCTTTGTTGGGGGGGGGGGTATAAAATTGTCTTGATAAACTTAACAGCAATTATGATACACATTTTGTAAATATCATTATGGTTATCTTACTTTTAAAGAAAAAGGCCAAGAGAATTTTTTATCAAACATCTTTAGGAAAAGTCAGGGGCATGTACCGTACATTGATTGATTACATCCCTGATTGTAGGTAACATCCACACATCCTCGTTTTTCAACAAAAACCTCGTAACTGCAGCTTTAATCAAGCTGCAGTTAGGAGGATTTCGTTGAAAAGCAGCAATATCCAACTTTCTTTGTTTCTAGGCAAAGAGGTGAAATCACCTTGCAATAGGCATTGACCATTCTAACTAGATTTTACGCTCATTTGACCACTAGTTCCTAGAGAGAAAATAGAGGTCTGGTAATGTCCACTTTATATCACAGCAAGTCCTTGGGGGCAGCAATAAATCACGGCAATTAATTGAGATATCTCCACTGACTCATTTTATGGGTTGACAAGGAGACTTTTCTGAGACCTAGGATTGGTGTAAGCTTTATAAAGAGTATGCCTATATACATGTACAGAGTTTTCCCTTGACTTTTTCTAGAGAAGGTCATTATGTCCCACTGGTCTTCAAATTTGGGGTCATGTCTGTTGTAACATTGTTTCTTCATGTCCCAGCTGATAATTTTTAGATGGTCATTTAAGTTAAAACAGCGCCAAAACGCACATTTTTTTGCTCTAGGGAAAGCCCTGCCTATATACATTAAGTATATATTTATGCATGCATAATGAAGTGCTGCACCCCAGTCTTTCTCCACAAAATTAGCAATAAGAAGATAACGCTGATGATACATCATACATGTGCTAAAAGAAAATATTCATTTTCTTCCTGACACTCAATAGTTTCTTTGGCGTCATCAAAAATGTGTTAAGCAGGAAACTAATCTAGTTATTGGTTGACAAATCAAACAATTCTTACAGTCACAACCTATGACATCTCTTACAAATCTGTTTTGGTAGTGTTACTAAAGGTAGTTCACTCCTAGTGAGATTCAAGCCAATCCCAGCCTCAAGCTACTCTCTCATTCTAGGATTCATATCCATTGATGGGAGACAAATTACTTTTCTCAAATATAAGAAAGTCCAATATAGGCCATGCAACCAAACCTGCTTAGTGCTACCACTGGATTATTAGACTGAGCTTTCCGGGCTTGACTTGACTTGAAAGAAATGGTAAATAATAATAGGTGATCTTAAAAGTAATGCTATAGCACAAAAAATATTGAGATAAAGAAAGAAAGTGCTGATAATCAGCAATTCATAATTTACTCGTAACTGTTCCAACTTGAAATATATTGCAGACAGCACAATGGATTTTCATGCTAGTATTATTTGTGCACATTAATGCTCAGAAAATATTGAGGCAAAAGGAGAAAATGCTGATTATCACTATTTTCTTTTTTTGCTTCAATGTTTTCCCAATCCTTTATTTTCTAGGGATGTCAAAACCAGGCCATATTTGGTAAAGGGTTTACAGATTACTTGAGCTCTGACAAAATGGGACACAACTATGACCAGTTAATAATCTAAATACTGAAGTTATCTTCCCTGACAAAAACTTCTTTAACATTTCCTCAACAGCAAATATTTGGTTGTTTAAAAGCTGCTACAGATGACAAAATGGATGGCAACAAAGAGAGGATTTTTGTGCCATAAAGAACTGACAAAATGCTGCTTATAAGCATCAAAACAAGAGGACCATGATGGTCCTATATCGCTCACCTGAACCAAAATGATATGAGCAACACTTTTGTTCAATTCAATTAATATTTATGACTTTAAGACTGAGAACGAAATTATGGTCAATAACATGTGAAAATCCAACTTATACGAGATCTAATGGTGCCCAACTGTGAACATTACTGTCCAAGTTTTGTCTTGATCGATAAATAATTGTAGATTCTAGAGTATAAACAAGGTCGAATGCAGCCGCAAACAGCAGTTTTTTTTCAAATTCAAGGGCACATAACTCTCGACTTCCTGATCAGATCAGACTGAAAATCTATCTCATCTGAGATCTTATGGTCCCGAACATTGTGTCCAAGTTTTATCTTTATTGATTGATAGTTGTAAATTCTAGAGTGTAAACAAGGTCGAAAACAGCCGACAATGGCAATTTTATCAAATTCAAGGGCACATAACTCTGGACTTTCTTGTCAGATCAGACTGAAAATCTAAATCATCCAAGATATTATGATCTCCAACATTGTGTCCAAAATTGGTTTTAATTGGTCAATAATTGTAGATTCTAGAGTGTAAACAAGGTCGAAAACAGTCAAAAACGGCAATTTTGTCAAATTCAAGGGCACATAACTATCGACTTTCTGATCAGATCAGACTGAAAATGAAACTCATCCGAGATCTTATGATCCCAAACATTGTGTCCAAGTGTTGTCTTCATTGATTAATAATTGTAGATTCTAAAATGTTAACAAGGTCGAAACAAGCCGAAAATGGCAATTTGATCAAATTCAAGGGCATGTAACTCTGGACTTTCTGTTCAGATCAGACTGAAAATCAAACTCATCTGAGATCTTATGGTCCCCAACATTGCGTCCAAGTTTTGTATTAATTGATTAATAATTAGACTAGAGATTCTAGAGTGTTAACAAGGTCGAAACCAGCTGAAAATGGCAATTTTGTCAAATTTAAGGGCATGTAACTCTGGACTTTCTGATCAAATTAGACTGAAAATTAAACTCACCAAAGATCTTATGGTCCAAAACATTGTGTTCCAATTTTGTCTTGATTTGTCAATAATTGTAGATTCTAGAGTGTAAACAAGGTTGAAAACTGCCGAAAATGGCAATTTTGTCGAATTCAAGGGCACATAACTCTTGTCTTTCTGATGAGATCAAACTGAAAATCGAACTCATGCAAGATCTTTTGTTCTCCAACATTATGTCAAAGTTTTGTCTTGGTTGATCAATAATTGTAGATGATAGAGTGTTAACAATGTCAAAACTAGCTATTTTTTACGTTCAAGGGCAAATAACTCTAGACTTCCAGGTCCGATCTGGCCCATAATCGAACTCATCCGAGAACTTATGACCATACTTGCTTTGACCAAGTTTGATCAAGATTGGTCAACTTTTGTGGATGCTAGAGTGTTAACACCAAATTGTTGACAGACAGACGGACGGACGGACGGACAGACGGACGGACAGACGGACGGACGGACAGACGGACGACGGACATTGAGTGACCACAATAGCTCACCTTGAGCACTTTGTGCTCAGGTGAGCTAAAAAGGTCTTGTTTGGGAAAGGCATTTAAAAACAATATGAATTCAGATCAGAATAGATACATGGATCTTGAGCAGACAGTGCCTGGGAGCAGACTCGTCTAGATTCAGGTTAGTTTTAATATATCAATCCATTACTACCCAGTGATGGCTTTTGACTCCCTCACAAGAAAAGGCTTGGCAAAACATTGTGGAAATGAAGAAATTGCTTGTGATAAGCAATTTCTTCATTTCCAAAGTTTTCTACCCAGAAATTCCAAAAAAAGTGTAGAATCAATCTATGCACTTGAAAGTGTAGTCTGCAACATATTAGAACTCAGGTCAGTCTAAATTGCCACCCCGGTAATGGGTTAAATGCAATAAAGGCCTGTTTTTCATATCGCAGCTCATGAATGTAAAAAAATGCTACCATGAGGAGGCCTTCCACGAGCTATTAACATGGGAAAGTAGTCTTTAATACATAACACCCTTACAGGGTGGCAGATTCAACAAAGACTTAATTAATCAATGAGCATTAAATGATGAACAGATATTTAACCCTTTCCAGACAATCTTGTTATTTTGAAAATATATTGAGCATGATAAACATAGTGAAAAGTATACTGGAACTATTTATCATTTTTGACATTTTGCTATTTCCATCAATGTTTAAAAGATGATTTACAGCCAGGTCAGATTTAAATTGTAAGACCTGCAAAAATTTAATTAAACAACAACAGGTCAAGAGCGAAGTCCTGTGGTAAAGGTCTAACCCTTTCCAAAAATCTCCCAAACAGCAAATTTTTAGAATGTTCCAATTTGAAGATGGTGCAGACGACTAAAACATTGATGATAATCTAAATTTGTGTAGAATAATCATGAATATTTTGAGACAAAAAGAGATATGCTGATTACCAGCATTTTTTCTTTTGCCTCAATGTTTTCCCAAAACCTTACTTACCAGTCTTACTAGAGACATCAAAACTAACCCTTGTTTGGGAAAGGGATAACTAAAAGGGACTAATTAATGAGTTTCCCCATAGAGACTTGTTTCATCCCCAACATTTACCACAGATAATTGATTAACCCTTTAACAAATTGATCACAAGCTTCCTGTTCCAAACAGTGTTTTTACTGAATGTAGGACGTTTTGGCCACGGACGTTTTGGCCAGGACTTTTTGGCCAGGGACGTTTTGGCCACAATATATTTCAAGGTTACAAACAACAAAGGGCAATAACTGTAAAAGTGGGCATGGCAGAGTAACGATCCGTACACAGGACACTTGCCCACAATGAGATCTATGAGTGTAGCAAGTTTTAAGTTGCTAGCACATATGGTTTAGAAGATATGCTCTGGAGAAGTATTTTGTCCACGGACAGACAGACATACATACATGTATACATACAGACATACAGACAGACAGGTTGATTCCAGTATACCCCCTAAAACATTCGTTTTGCGGGGGTATAATAAAACATTCGTTTTGCGGGGGTATAATAAATCATTCGTTTTGCGGGGGTATAATAAAACATTCGTTTTGCGGGGGTATAAAAACAAGACTTACCCATTCTATTGGTTTGAGGATACCCCTAGGCTCCTTAAATATCTCAGGTGTAAACCCAGTGAACATCTGGAAATATAGAGCAGAATTTTCATGTGGAAAGTTAAAGAGACCTTTCATAGAAAATTAATGCATCAGCACATTGAGCAGCACAATGTGGATTCAGATTGATTGGGTTTAACGCTGTTTCCAACTTCTATGGTTTTATCAAGGCAGCTGGAGCACCTAACCATAGATTCCTGTTGTTCCATATACCAGTACTACAACAACATCCTAATCAAGCCTCCAGCTACCCAGTCACCCACATAAGCTAACAATACCAAACCATTGGTGGGAGGCAATTTTGTCTGAAAGGACATTTGCCTAATTTTGTCTGAAAGGATATTTGCCTTGACCAGAGATCGAACAAGGAACTTCACGAGTGAGAGTCTGATGCTCTACCAACTGCACCACGGCTGCGGCCAATGTGGATTCAGACTTGTCTTAGTGCATAATTGTTTGTGCACAAAATAGCGGCCCACAAACACAATACATAGATCAGGAGCTGTCACAAATAGAGTTAACAGGGTTCTCCCCAGCATAATTTGAAGCTGTAGTGGCAAACTCTAAGAACTGGTAAACTTTGAAATGCATTTTGTTGATGCAAATAATTGTGATTCATAAAAACATAATGGGAAAAAAAGAAATTGCTCAATTATAGCAATTTCTTCTTTACCCATAATGTTTTTTATACAGAAAAATCTGAATTACATATTTTGATATGGAATGTCTACAAATCTCCCTATTTTGTGACTTTCTTGATGAAATTAAGCAGTGGGGTACTTTTGAAGATGAAGGAGTATTACATATTACACTGATTTACATGAAGCTTTAGTTGAGTCTGAATAAACGGGGGAAGAGGGATTGCGATTTTTAGAAATATGTGACTCGAACCCTTCACCTTGTGATAAATTGACATTATATTTTCTGGAGACAGCTTCTATATTATCAGGGCCACCGCGGACAGAACGCAAAACGTGACATTGTTTGCTTTCATTCAATGGGAAACATGCTTTTCTCCCAATTTACAGGTATTGGAATATACAGTCACCTTTCGTCACGGCTCATGACTCGATGTAGTTCTGTAATGTTTTCAAAATTTGTAAATGTATTTGTTTGTGTAAGGATTAAATCTTTACAAAATGGCAGAAGTATGGACTAGATGCAGTCCATCTGACCCTTTTCCGAATAACCAAATAGATCTATCAATAAGTGATGTCTAATTTGAAAGTTGCTGCATACAACAAAATGATTGTTGTTCAAGATCTATATGAATTGTGTACAATATCTAGACTGTAGCATTAAATATTAAAGCAAAAGGAAAAAATGCTGATCATGAACAAATTCTTCTTTTGCCTAATTCCTTTTCCAGGCTTTTTCTAATAATGACATTGAATCCAAGTCTTGTTTTGGGTATAATGTGACTAGAGATAACTGAGTTTGCATGACAATGTGCTGTTCTAGATTTCAATGAAAAATAAATCCATTTCAAAAACAATCCCTGCATTTGGCTTCAAAATGCTGAGGGCTTATTAAATAGGAACATTGAGATAAAAGGGAAATGTTGATAAATTCAATCAACACAAGTTACAAGCTCCTTGCCTTGAAATTTGACCGAACTTGCATCAATTAACGACTGCTTTTACAAAAGCTTAGTTCTCAACTTCTCATGTATAGCATGGTCATTCTTTCACTGTCTGCTTTTCATTTAATAATGAAAGAAAAATGATATTATTAAATAAGTGACAGTCTGTGGCAGTTCCAGGTATCCTGAGCACTGAGAGGGGGTTCGAATACACAGAATGTAGGACAAAAGCCCACTGGGACAAAAGCCAACTGGACATAAGCCCACTAGACAAATGCCCACTTCTTATATATTAATCAGGGTTTTCCATGACGCACAAATCATGCGTCATTGTCGCAATTTCAAAACAAATGACCCCTTAGAAATTTACCTGCAGCGGCGGATACAGGATTTCTGTGAAGGGGGTTCCAGGTATTTATCCATTCCAGATCTGGATTTTCTGCGCTGGGCGCAAAACATCCATGCATCGATTATTTGCGTATAAATATCCAATACAAACGTGGATTAAATATGTACGTGCGCAGAAATTCGTTTTATTAACTTTTTAGCGTATGTACGCAGAACTCTTGTAGAAACGTGGATCAAATTTGCGTATGTACGCATAAATTCCTGCTGTGGAGTTTTTGGGTACATACGCAAAACTCTAGTAGAAACGTGGATTATATTTGCGTATTACTGCGAAAATTCCACTTGTGGATTTTTAGCGTATATGTACGCAAATCTGAAAAAGAAACGTTGATTAAGTTTGCCTTCGTACGCAAAAATTTCCTTCCTGGATTTCTTGCGTATGTGCGCAAAACTCTAATAGAAACGTTGATCAAATTTGCGTATGTACGCATAAATTCCTTCTGTGGACTTTTTTGGTACATACCCAAAACCCTAGTGGAAACGTGGATTATATTTGCGTACGTACGCGAAAATTCCCCTCCTGGATTTCTTGCGTATGTAGGCTATGCAAAACTCTAATAGAAACGTGGATTAAATCTGCGTACGTACGCATAAATTCCATATGTGGAATTTTGGGTACATACCCAAAACTCTAGTGGAAACGTGGATTATATTTGCGTATTGCCGCGAAAATTCCACTTATGGATTTTTAGCGTATATGTACGCAAATCTGAAAAAGAAACGTTGATTAAGTTTGCGTACGTACGCAAAAATTCCCTTCCTGGATTCCTTGCGTATATACGCAAAACCCTAATAGATACGTGGATCAAATTTGCGCACGTACGCAGAAGTTCCAACTATGGAATTTGCGCGTATATACGCAGAAATTTAAAAGTATTAAACCTGGATTATTTTGGACTAAATTTGCGTACGTACGCATAAATTCCATCTGTGGATTTTTTAGGTACATACGCAAAACTATAGTAGAAACAAGTTCTAAACATGGATTATGTTTGTGTAAGGATGCAAACATTTCTTTCTTTAATGTTTTGCGTAGATACGCGAAATTCTTAAAGAAACGTCGATTAAGTTTGCGTACGGAAGCATAAATTCCCTTTGTTGATTTTTGCCTATATACGCAAAACTTTTGAAGTTCTAAACCTGGATTATATTTGTGTAAGGACGCAAAATTTCCATTCACGGATGTTTCGCGTATATACGCTAAAATCTTATAGAATATGGGATAAAGTATGTGTACGGCCCAAGAAATCAATTTCGTAAATTGCGTATCGAGGGCTCAGTGCAAAACTACTGTAACTACATATTTTTCAGAAATGCACTTGTCTCCATTTACTGAATCTTTAGGAAGGAATACATTATGTGTCCTAATATTGGGTTTCAATTCTGTGTAATTTAATTAGAATTTTAAAATAATTTGCCTCTTTAACTTTGATAAAATCATTTATTTTCTTTCCTCTCCTGTAAAATTTCACAAAATGTAGTTACAATAGTTTTGCACTAAGCCCTCGGTATGGACGCAAAACTTCGAAATTGTGCAATTTGTGCTTACAAACACAAAACTCTAATGGAAGTTCAAGTGTGGATTAAATTTGCCTACATAGGCGCAATTCTATCAGTAGTTTTTTTTATTTTTTTTTATTTATTTATTTATTTATTTCATTTATTTCTCTTGCATATGGTTTTTTTTTTCAAGTCATGACTCATATGTGGCCAATCACTGTATTTTTTCAAATTCAAAACGTAAACAAAAGCGGACTGAACCCTCATTCAGTCTCGGAATTCACGAACATTACATTTGAATAATACATTACTGTTGCGTTAAAGCCAGTATTGGATCAAGCAGCGTAAAGATATAGATAAAGATGATATGTATCTTTCATCAGTTTTTTAAGAGTTGTTCATTCAGAGCTTTGACTACTGTATGAAATACAAAATCTTATTTCACCCATTAACCACTTCCCAAATGGCAAAAGACTTGTGATATTATCAACAAGAGCTGTCCGAAGACAGCGCGCTCGACTTTCTAAGTCTGCTTAGTATAAAGGGGGCATAACTCCAAATAGAGTGGTCCCAGGGTCATGGGCCCTGATAGTAAGGTAGAGGGTGTGATGGTGAATAAGTATACCAAGGTTGGGTTGAATCCCTTTGATAGTATGGAAGTTATTGATGTTTGAAAAAACTTTAACCTTGGTTGCAACGCCAACGCCGACGCCAACGCCAACGCCGACGCCAACGCCGACGCCCGGGTGACAGTATAAGCTCTCATTTTCTTCGAAAAGTCGAGCTAAAAAGCAGCCGCAGCCTACAAAATTAATGCTGATAAAGAAAGTATCTTTTCGCAATATGCTATTGAATATATAGCGACAAAAGAGTACATGTATGTTCCTATTTAACACAAATCCCACCTGTTTCAACATCCATTTTGTCGTCTTCAGCAGATTTGATAGTGGACACCTCTAAAATTTTGTTTGAGAAACGGTTAAATAGAGATAACGTAAAAGATGTCTCGTATTTTAAAGGGCCCATGCTAATTTGTCGAACATATATATTTTCAAGAATATATCGCATTGTTTGGTCAACCTTTATTGGTGAATCATTTCCACGCTGGATAACTAAACTGCGTGACTGTCGGGAAGTGTTCTCATCGAACATTCGTCCGCTTCAAGTATGAATTGTTTAATTTCTCACGAGGGTTACTCGGAAAGTCTTACAAATATACTGAAATGCAATAGAAACTATACACCTTACTTTCATTTCAATTCATCAAAACGTAATCACAGCTCATGAAATTAAGCGGGAACGCTCCAGTTTTCTAAAATTTTTCCCAGTAATAGAATGTATTTATAGTTTGTATGTTGAAAATACATGTTATTACCAATTGAAAAATAAAATAGAATTGGATGGTCATCGATCAAGTTTGAATTTTATAGGCATTCGTATCACACACCCCTACAGCGAAAAATGCACAATTTCTTGCACTTGTCTTAAGGTAACGTCTTACATCTATTAATGTGACATTTCACATTTGCTTCATTTTTTAAAAGTATGTCTTGGTGCAAAGATTGTTTATTCTAATGCGTAGAAATGCTATCAGTTTTATGAAGTTGTTATTTATAAGCGAAAAACACGCTTTCAAAGTTGAGACAGAAATGACAAAATCTATATAAATCTGAACTGTTGTCCACAACAATTTGTTTAATTTTAGCACAAAAATATATGTTTCTCGTAAACGGTTCAATATTTTGGCTTTAAATTTTCAGAATTTTCATAAGAAAACGTGCTCTTTCAGATAGAATAAAAGTAAAATTTATGTAAAAATAATTCATAAATGTCACTTTAAGAACAGAATACCCAAAATATGTGCTATTATAAATGCGTAAGTGTATAAAACAGCATGCTCGCGTGTTCAGTTAGATCAACGAAGCTGAAGTAGTTTATGTCAAAAATTGCATATTCTTGGAAATATTTCAACTTCTACATAATAGAATTTGATAAAACTCCCTCATTGTATTAAGCAACATGTCCTGGTAATAATTCAAAAAGAAAATGTATAGGTCATCGCACTTATTAGTGAAATACAGCAACTTTCATCAGCTATACATGGCTAAAATGACTGAACTGAACTGAACTGAACAAATATTTATTGACAAAAACTGTACAAAGTTTATAGTCATAAATACAAATTACAAAAAAACATAATAAGTAAATTATTGATCACGCGTTATAAATCTAGTTGTTCTGTTTGAAAATTTGTTATGGAGGACAAGTTACATTTGATTATATATGCTGATATTTCGACATAGCAAATACGCCTCCCTATGTTGTAGGCGAGGTTATCTGCTATGGCGAAATTCACGATAGATTTAATTGTTGTTTGAAATATATTATTGAAAAGGTTGTATTTATATATCATACATTAAATTGATGTAAATAGTAAATTGTAAATCAGTAAAATGGCGGCTTACTGAGAAACTATTGTAAGAGTATTTACAATAGTCTCGCACTAAGTCATCGAGAAACTGATTGTATAGTTACTGCAATTCATTGGCCTGCATTGACAAGGTGTCGTTTCGTTTTTTGAAAGCAAGATTCAAATATCTACTCAAATTTAATATTTCACGGCTAGAATCGGAAGTAATTAGTTGAACAAGTTTCATCATATTTGGCTTAACTATGTAATACCGTTTAATGTATTTATGTCTGATTTCGGAATATAGGGGGCACACAAAAGCAAAGTGGAATTCGTCTTCCAAATCACCAGAATTACATATCTGACATACGCGATCATTACGGTTGATTTGTCCCGTAAACCTACCCGCATCTAATCTTAAACCATGCACTGATGTACGAAATTTAGTTAAACTGATTCTAAGTTCTCTACTTATATTCATATCTAGATACCTTGCAAAAGAAAAATCTGTTTTAACATGTTTGTATAAAGTGTCTAACGTTTGACCGTGGTCTAAATCGTGATACCATTTTTGTAAAAATTCGTCTATTAAACGTTGTTTGAAAAGGGGAATAAATATTTTTGGATTTACGGCATCAGGGTTTTCCCATACGTGTCCAAAACCGTGAACATTAAGCAATTGTTTCACTTTTGAAAACCAGCTGGGATCTTCGGACAAATTATTACCCAAAGCTTGTATTGTAACATGAGATAAAATAATATTATCTGATTTAATGAGTTTAAAAAAGTATTTAACAATACGAACGTACCGGTTTATATATAAAGGGTATCGACCCAACTCGCCGTACACCGCTGCATTACAGGTTGAACGCCTTACGCCTAAGATAGTTTTACAAAATTTCAAATGAAGCTTTTCTAGAATATCGGCTTTAGTAAATCCTGATACTTCGCAGCCGTAGTAAAGTATAGGCGCGACAAAAGCATCAAATAATTGTAATGCCATACGGGGAGAAGTGTTATAACGTTTAAGATTCCCGATTAATACGTTCATCGCTTTAAGACCTTTACCGTAAAGCGTTTGATTGTTTAGCGTGAAGCCACCTGTGTGATTAAATGTACACCCGAGGTAATTAAAATCGTTCACTATTTCGACTGGGGTGTTTTTATATGACCACTTTTCATTTTCTCTCAATTTGCCACGTTTTCTAAAAACAACTATTTTTGTTTTGTCAATATTGACTTCAAGTCCCCATTTGTCGCAATACGCGCTTAAATTATCGAGCGAGTTCTGAAGATCTTCAGGAGTTTCTGATAAAATGGCCATATCATCGGCGAAAAGTAATACGATTATGCAAAGCTTGTCAATAGTTAAACCGCTGTCAATGTCGGATTGCAAAAATAGCTCTAAGTCTTCAACGAAGAGATTAAAAAGTATCGGAGAGACTATCTCCCCTTGTCGGAGCCCGACTACAATATCAAAGTACTCAGAGTACTCATTACAATGCCTCACACATGATTTGACTGAAGTGTACATTGACCGCAAAATTCGAAGCACTTTGCCGTCAATTCCCATTTTATGAAGCTTAAACCACAAACCATTTCGGTATATACTGTCGAAACATTTTCGCATGTCAATGAACGCGCTATATAAACGTTTGTTGTTTCCCAAATACTTATTTATTAAGTAATTTAGGATAAAAATTGCATCCACGGTAGATCTACCTTCCCTAAATCCAAACTGCGCATCAGAGATTTTGTCAAACTTTTTTGTCCATTCCGATAGTCGATTATTGATAACGCTCGTAAAAAGTTTTCCGAAATTGCTTAACAAAGTTATGCCCCTATAGTTATTAACGTCTGATCTAGATCCCTTTTTATGTATGGGGACAATAAAACCTTTAGTCCATGTTTCTGGGAAAACCCCTGTATTTAAGATGTTATTAAAAATATCTGTGATATGTCCGGCGAGAATGTCGCATGACGCGATAAAAAACTCGTTCAATAACCTGTCGTCTGCACAAGCTTTGTTGTGTTTTAAAGAATTAATACATTTGACTACCTCTTCGTACGATATAGGTCTATTTAATTCCTCATAAATAGGGTCGGTTTCATCAAAATTATGCGTGTTGCAAAAATCTTCCGCAGAATCATTATTAACTGATGAAATATCTTGAAACATTTGGGCGAAATAATTTTTAAACTCGTTGACTGAAATGTTACTATCCGCCGGTTTTGACGATTTCTTGAAAAATTTCCAAAATTGGCGCGGATTAGTTTTCCTTAAATCTTCAAATTCGCGCGCCTGTTTCGCCTTAAATCGACGCTGTTTATTTCTTATTAGACGTTTATAAGATTTTTTGTCTTTAGCTAACAGCAATCTATTACCTTCCGATCTACTATCGTTGAACCTACGTAGCGAAGATAAATAGATATTTTGCGCTGACTTGCACTCTTGGTCGAACCATTTCTTATCTTCCGGCTGATTTCTGTCATCGAATCCGTTTAATACGCGGGCTGATTTTAAAAATAATGGATCCGAAATGTCTGTGATCAATGAAGAAAATGCCTCAACCAATTTATCCGGGTCATTTTCATGCTCCGAAATAATTCCGTTAAACTCCGGCAATTTTCCTATCAACTTTGATCTAAAACGCTCTTTCTCATCTGCATTCCACGACAATCGTTCGCATACATGTACATATGGTTTCTCATTATTAATGCATTTTTTCATGTTACTGAGATTCAGCCTAAAGTGTAATGGTGCATGGTCACTGAATTCATTGAAATCTCCCACGGCGAAATGACTGAAAAGATTAAAATTCGAATCCTTTGTTATCACATAATCGACGGTACTCGCGCCGTTTTTACAACAATATGTATATTTGCCTACCGAAAAATCCTCGAATAGACGACCATTAACTATGCGCATGGAATTTGATGTACACAAGTCAACTAATTTACTTCCGTACGAGTTACTTCCCTTATCCTGTGATACTCTATTCATAATTGTATCAGGAATATAGTCATAGCTATCTGTATGAAAAACATTATCGCAGACGACAAAATCATTTTTTGTAGATGTGCGAGAATTAAAATCTCCAGAAATTATAATTCTACCTTTGTTTTCAAACTCGTTTATCTCGTTCTGTAAGATTTCAAATAAATCACAATCATACAATCTGTATATAGGAGAATTAATTTTCTGGCCAAATATATACGGCACATAAAAATATATCTTCAGTCAAGCTGAAAAAATATTTGTCCAACTTTAACCAGACTATTGCATCGTGTGTATTTTTCACCACAGAAACTCCTTTGCTCACGTCGTCTCTACAATATACTACAATTCCACCGCTATTCCGTCTTGCCCTTTTATGTCTATGCTTTCTGTATAAATTGAAACACTTATAACCTTCAATATTTAGATTACTATTTTTACTCGCCCATGATTCACTTAGAATAATGATATGATTTTCAAGTAATAATTGGTTAAATTCATCATCCGATCTTTTGTTTAGAGTGAGTCCATTACAATTCCAAACAATACATTTAAGCTCACCCCCCGAAAGTCCCTAGTCCGTTGGTACAGGCTTTCCGTCTATATATAGAGTGTCATAACTGATCCAGGCTTTTTTCTCCTGCTTTCTGGCTTCTCTCATTTTAGGAAATAGACCCTTCCTGATTTTGTTGATTTCTGGTGGGAATTGCTCTGTTATGTACTGTTCGGTACCTTTTAGCTTAATACTCAACTTGCGGACTGCTTCTCTATCCTGGAATTGGTTAAACTTACACACTATTCTCCTCATCCTAGGCTCCCCATCAGACTCTGGACCCATTCTATGTACCCGCTCGAGTTTCATTCTATCGACTAAATCTTCTGCCATTTCTAATCTATTTTTGAGAAAGTCTCTTAATTTATGTTCAGTTTCTTCTGGCCTTTCATTCTTTCCCTCTGGAATTTTCCCGAATATGAGGTTATTTCTCATACTTTGTGATTGCAGGTAGATTATTTGCTCTTTCATAGCCTGGTTTTCCTTTTGAATTTGCGCCAAAGCATCAGCACTTAAGCCCGCGGACATTGACACGGAATCGAGTTTATCTTCCATAGCATTGATCCTTTCCTGTGTTCTTTTCTCATTGTCATGTATATAGGACCATAGGCTTTTGATATCTTTATTTACGTTATCTACTTTCTCTTCTAACACGTCAAGAGTCTTTAAACGTTTATTCATGTCAGTTACCTGCGACTGTATTTGAGCTATGGCTGCTAATACATCAGAGATACCCGGCTCGCTTTTGGCTGCATCTGATTCACCCTTTTTCTCTGTGTTTACTTTTTGGCCAACTTTCTGTTTGGATTTTTCTGCCATTGTGCTACCGTTACTTGACTGGGTGTCTATGTTATGACTAGACTTACGACCTTGACCCTGAATGGAATGTTCGCCCTTAGCAGTGATTTTCTGTACCGATTTTACCGTTTTTCTCTCACTATTGTTTGTTTTCTTTGTATCACTACTATTTTGAACCTTGTCCTTATTTTTGCCCGGGCCGCTTATACAGTCTTCATAAAGGACAGAATTTGCTTCATTAATAATGTCACTTACGTTTAATATATCACCATTTGATTGTTTCTGTGTATTACTATGTCGACGATCCCGTTTTGGTGTATTGTTTTCGTCGCCACTTGACTCGCTACCTCTGCCTCTTTTAACTGTTGGTGTTCTACCCCACCCACTACATTCGCTCATGCTCGAATCGATTTTGACATCAAACTCCTCTAAATCCCATTTTCGTCGAAATTTATTCTATAGTCCACTTTGGTTATGTTTTAGATATGTTTTGATGTATGTAAATCCACAAAATTATCCTGTTTTAATGTTTAAATCACAATTTTTCATTTTTACCTCGAGAGGTTTAAAATTTTCGACCTTCCCGCTTAAACCACGTGACACCAACCCAATGAATTACAGCAATTTTATCAGCTACACATGAATACAATGACGCAAAACAGTGGTAACTGCATACACACTTACAACTGTCTTGCTCTAAATATTCGATTTCCATCTTGAGGTAATCAGTTTCGCATAATAAATACGCTTTTACCGCCGAAAATAGTAAATTGTAATGACGTGTTATATTATTGAAAATATGGTAGCCAAACATCGATATGGCACGAAAAACTTAATTTTCTACAGTAATGACCGAGTGTTCCGAGAAACTGGAGCATTCCCCCTTATTTGTATTATAGATACATACGTTTGCCATTTGGCATTGGAAATATGGGGTTAGAAGAGAGTGTTCACATTTTCTTAATGCTGCTATTACCGTGTCATTTATAAAGGGGTAAAATTGAAATATCCAGGTAATGTTTTATCCCCTTTATTCGAATAAGAATGATCAAAATTTGTTCTAAACTTTTTCTAAAGTCAGTATTTGCGTGTCCCTATTTGCAGTATCGACTGAAAGAAAGCACTCTCATATGAATAAGATCAGTCGTCTGATTCTGAATTTTTGAGTAATGAAACGATCATCCAATGAAGAATTTTCCAATTTATGCACGTCACCCTGTGCATACGTCTTATACTGCCTACGACACTATCAATAAACTGTTTCCCGTCATAAAAGAGGGGGTTACTCAGTCAGTTTGTGTCAGACTTGTGATATATTGGTCAAATTTGAGCGATGACATCATGTTCCTCTAGCACCGACGGCCTAAGGCTGTCAGACGCCTATTACCGAGGCTAATGTTTCCAATTAGACGTTGAACGGTTCTGCATTTAAAATAACGATCCCGAGTGCATTTCCTGCAGCTGTCTGGACAACGTTACGTTACGTCACGTCAGTGCCAAACACGAATTTATAATAATAATAATAATGATAGTAATAAATAAATCTTTATTTAAAGAAGGTAGCCCATTGAGTTGTCATGAATGAAAACTTATTTACAATGAGGCCTTCTGAAACTATAACATGGCAAGTTAAAATCAAGAAGAAATTTAGATGTACGAAAACAACATGAATATGAGTGAATTAAAAATGAGAACTATGATGATGTTGATTGTGATGATTGTGATGATGTTGATTGTGATGTTGATTGTGATGATGATGATGATGATGATGATGATGATGATGATGATGATGATGATGATGATGATGATGATGATGATGATGATGATGATGATGATGATGATGATGATGATGATGATGATGATGATGATGATGATGATGATATTGATGATGATATTGATGATGATATTGATGATGATGATGATGATGATGATGATGATGATGATGATGATGATGATGATGATGATGATGATGATGATGATGATGATGATGATGATGATGATGATATTTTTCCAGCATTTCATTCCATTACAAGAAAAGGATTTCTTTAAATACTCAGACTTCGGTGTAAAGTTATGCGCTACAAGGGCGTTTCGTTCTGATCTGAGACCCTTGGCTTGCGAAGATGGGTTCAGGTCTGAACATGCTGACTTCCCATTTTATGCCGGCGTCGAGGTATTTAGCATATTTGCGGAAATTGGGATATAACTCTGGTTTATCATATGTTATCAACGAAGACTAAACATGCATTATCTATGCAGACAAATGAGACTTTATTCCGCAAAAAGCGTTATGTACATCGTCAGTTTTTATGTATTGTGTCGCGCATAAGAATATAAAAATATTAAGACGTTTAACAAGTTCCAATATCACACAATCTTCGAAGAACCCCGCTGACACTGCATTCAGAATATCACAATCAAGATAAACAATTCATGTAATGACAATTTAAGTTGTGAAATTTGGGAAATATTGGCTGATAAAAAGAGAAGGCAACGTTTTCCAGTTACGTGGGAATTCAGTTATAAGTGAAATATCTGAAGACGTTTACTATGCTTGTCAGGGAGGCTCAAACACCTACATGTATGATTGGACTCAAAAGTTTCGTACTAATTCTAAGTTCCAAACTAAGTTTCCAACCGAGTTTATGAAGGATTGTTACTGAACTCAAGGACGTTTATGAAATAAAAAGATGGCTAATTATCCGAATTACAAACAAGATAAGAACCAGATCAAAGATAACAAACAACTTATGATCCCTAAAACATCTTTATTGTTTGATTTCTTTCATTGACAGCTTGTCCTAACAAATGCATTATGCTTAATCCTGGCTTAATTAAATAAGTGAAAATGTGCCAGGTGCAACAAGGTAAATTTAATCAACAATACTCCTTTTGTTATTCCAAAACAATTTTACATCATTTCTGTCTTTAATAGTCTTTAAATAGCGTTTCTTTTCCGGGATATGGAAATTACTACGCTCTTTAACCCTTTCCCAAACAAGCCTTGGTTTTGACTTCCCCAGAAGAAAAGGCATTGGAAACATTGAGGCAAAAGTGAAACATGCTGATTACCAGCCTTTTCACCTTTTACCTCCACATTCTCTTTAGCTTTTTGTACACAATCCATATAATATTATTAATCTATACTCATTCTACTGGCTGCAGAAGCTATGAAACTAGTCCATCCGAAAAAATTGCTATATCCCTTCCCAAACAAGACCTGGTTCAAACGTCCCTAGTAGAAAAAAATCGGGAAAATATTGAGACAAAAGACCGAATGCTGATGACCAGCATTTTCTCATTTTGTCTCGATAGTTACTTAGCTATATACCATGCACAGTTTCGAATTTTGATATCAGCTACCGTGCCGTCTGCAACTGTTTCTAAATTGGATTTCTAAAAGCTCGCCGTTTGGGAAATTGTTGAACTTTCTACGGCTAACAAAGAAGCTATTTTTTTAAAGAACAACATGGGCTTTGACCATACTGTACGAAAACATATGCTTATAATGTATCCACGTTATTTTTAGATTCCAACAATGACCCCTTTTCCAGATCACGGATCAAATGCAATCTGATGATAGCGTCAGCGAATGTGCTTTCTACAGACAATACATACTATTTCAAGATTCTTAACTGTAATGACTGTAACTGGTAAAAATCTTTCAAGCCGACATATCTTAGGAATAGTTTGATAATTATTATGTTGTAGACGTTGTCAAATGCAATTCTTTTACCGTTTCACTATTAAAATTATGTGAATCTAATGGAAGATAACAGGCTTTAAATTTTGTATTTAAAATGTTCAATATACTGACGTCAAATAGAAACGCCTCAGCCCTAATAAATGTCCGATTATTCAGTAAATCTGATTTGAAATTACAAATACTGATTTCCATCTGTAACTTTGATTATCTGTTGTTGAAAAATGAGGACAAAAAAATATCAAATTGTTACAGTTTACAAAAAAACGGCACATTTAAACAGAGCGTTATAAGAATTTCCATTTGAAAAGCAGTAACGCGTGGTTCAAACTTTACTTGCGACGACAAAAGATACCGTAAAACGTCTTATTTGGTGAACACAGTAAGTGAATACTAAACCCGACGTCCATTTCAACGTCTCAAGCCTGAAACGCATATGACGTTAACGTCAGACAGCTTCTTGTATTACCGGCATTACATGAGATCTATCTGACTTTGGCCGATTGGCAAATATTTCTGTAACTCTTACTCGTCGACCAAGATGCCTAATCGTGCAGTGCAAGACGTCAAAACGTCAGGCGTCTTGTTCTTGATTTTCCCGTGTTCGAAAATGGCTCATCTACGAGCTCTTTTTTTCCAAGCAGTGTGTCTATTTCAAACGTTACTTGCAGCAACAACAGTTGCCAGAAAAACACTTATTTGGCCACCACATTTACCGACTATTCGACAGAACGTCGATCAAAACGTCACAAACCTGAATTTAGTCTTGGAATCCTTCAATTCGGATGTTTCATATGAAAATCTTTGAATTCGTTGTTGTCTATCCACTAACACATGTTACTGTGTAAAATGTGACAAATTCCATCACGTGGTGTACATACACGAAGCGCACGTAGAAAATGTGACCAGTCACCGGAAATGGACATGTTAATGGATAGAAACGCATATTTATTTCATTTGCCCTAATTGTCGGTCAAAATGATGATATACAGTATACATTTCAACAACATTGTAATATGTATAAGGAAAATAACGACAGGTTTCATTGGGACGTTTCTATTTGACGTCAGTATGTTTAATTGTTGTATTTTCATCTATGAGAATATATCTGTTTTATCAATAGTTCAAAATTAAAGTATTTTTCCAAAAATCAAGATTTTAGAATATGGCAAATCATTATTTAGCTCCATAATCTACAATAGAAATAGTATATGTAACACCTTTCACATATTGTGAAGACTGACTTTCTTTAATTAAGATTCAAGGACTAGCAAGAGTGCCATGGTCACAATATACGCCGCCACTCCCAAAGACTAAGTTTCAAGGGGGCATAACCCAGGCAAAAATAAATGAACGATAAAGTCCTTCCTTCACACACATCTACCCATTGAGGCGATAACATTGAGTAAGTTTCAAAAAGATCCAGCCAGAAACTTAGGCGAAGTTGCGCTCACAAGAAAAGTAGACGGGCGTACGGATGGACGGACAGACGGAGAATATGACGCCAATATACGACCGCCTCTGGCGGCGAATAGAAATGACTTTTCTACCGCTGGTTTTCACAAGCATGCTTCAAAATTCTTCCATTAATTATTTTGCGAGTAGGAATTCCTTCGTGTGTACGCATTGTTTTGAAGGGACACGTGCAGGTCATTTCAGGAATGAGAACCTTTTACCTTGACCTAGGAAATGACTTTTCTTTGTGACAAGCTCTCGTTAGCGCGAGCTTTATTGTCCGCAGACAATTCTTGTTAATATTTTGAAGTGGAATTTCTGCGTCATGCTCAAAATCAAAGTTCTTCAAAAAGATTTGCGCATGTGTGCAGAAGATCCATTTTCAGACGTTTCTTTTTTAACATTTTGAAGTGGAATGTTTGCCTAGATATGCAAAATAATAGCATACTTTTCCAATACACATTTACGAATGTGCGCTGAAGATCAGTTGTGGAAACTCTTCTTTATATAAATAGTTTATGTAGGTCATTCTAGTATTATTTCGCTTTTATATACTCAACACACGAAAAACGTCCATTGTTGGTGTGGAATATTTGCGAACGAGCGCAAAATCATTCTACGTATTTAATACACATTTGCGTATGGATACGCAAAAAGTCCATAGTCCTATCTTTAAAGAAAATGTTTAAAATATGAATATCTGCGTACGCACACTTATCTAATACAGATTTTCGTTTATAAGCAAATAGTCCATTTCCGGAGGTTTTAGATAAATATTTTGTTGTGAATTTCTGCGTATGTGTGCAATTTTCCCACTTATTTGCGAAAAGGTACATACGCAAAATTAATCCACCTATCTAAAACAGATTTGCGTATAAGCGCATAAAGTTCATTTCCGTAATTTGTAGATAAATGTTTTGCTGTGGAACGTCTGCGTATGTGTGCAATTTTCCACTTACATGTATTTGATAAATGTTTGCGAATAGGCGCAAAAAGTCCATTTCAGATGTTTCAAGTAGATTTTTTGTTTTGGGGTATTTGCGTACGTACGTACAATTATTCCACTCATCCAAAACAAATTTGCGTATGTACGCAAACAGTCCATTACCAGAATTTTGATATGTTTTGTCGTGGAATATCCGTATACATACGCAAATTTAATCCACCTATCTTATACACATTTGCGCATTTACGAAAAACTCCGTTTTCAGCATTTGAATTAAATACTTTGTAGTGAAATATCAGCGAACATACGCAAAACTAACCCATCTATCTATGACAGATTTGCGTATATACGCAAAAGGTCCATTTCCAGAATTTTGAAATATATATTTTTGTTGTGGAATATCTGCGTATCTGCACAACTTTTTCCACTTATCTGGTACATAATTGCAAACAGGCGCAAAATTCGATGTCTGATTCTTCTTCTTATTATTATTATTATTTTTACTGTGGAATATCTGCGTACGTACGCATATTTTTTCCGCGTATCTATTTCAGATTTGCGTATATGCGCAAAAAGTCCATTTTTGGAGTTTCTAAATAGATACTTTGTAGTGGAATATTTGCATACATACGCAAAATTGATCCACCTATTTAATACAGATTTGAGTATGTACGTAAAAACTCAAAAACTCCGTTTTCGGAATTTAAACTAAATATTTTGTGGTGGAATATTTGCGTACATACGTAAAATTAATCCACCTATCTAATACAGATTTGCGTATGTACGTAAAAAGTCCGTTTTAGGAGTTTCTAAATAAATACTTTGTAGTGGAATATTTGCGTACATACGCAAAATTGATCCACCTATCTAATACAGGTTTGCGTATGTACGCAAAAACTCCGTTTTCGGAATTTAAACAAAATATTTTGTATTGGAATATTTGCGTACATACGTAAAATTAATCCATCTATCTAATGCAGATTTGTGTATGTACGCAAAAAGTCCTTTTTCGGAGTTTCTAAATAAATACTTTGTTGTGGAATATTTGCGTACGTACGCAAAATTAATCCACCAATCTAATACAGTTTTGCGTATATATGCGCAAAAAGTCCGTTTTCAGAGCTTTGAAATAAATATTTTGTTAGTGGAATATCTGCGTACATACGCAAAATTGATCCAGGTATACACAATTTGGTAATTATGCGCAGAAAAACTACAAACGGATTTTGTGCGCCCAGCGCAAAAACTCCAAATTTGGATGAATAAATACCTCGGGGTTCGGAAATTCTAAAGTGGGGTTTGGACATACAGAAGGGGGGTTCGTTTTCCTGGTTTTATGCAATTTTGACTGAATTTCTGCATGAGAATGAAATAATCAGGCTCCTGAGGGGGGTTCGTTCGAACCCCCCGAACCCCCTCTGGATCCGCCACTGACCTGAGGGTCATTAATGACGCAAGTTTTAGAATCCAGATTTTTGTATAATACTTGAGTCCTAGGGCATTTGACCTACAAAATATTAGAAATGACCCGTAACTTTGAAGGCAAGGGGGTCACAATGACCCCCAAATTCTCATGCTCAGGAAAAACCCTGATTAATACATATTTAGTTTGTTTTAATTGTTTTATGTACATTACATATATTCTTAAATTAATTCATAAACAGCTTAACATATAATATTTACACACAAAAAAAAAATGATGAAAATCAATGAAGTATAAAAAAATGGCTTTGTATTTTGAACCAATATGCTATTATAAAATGAATGAAATTAATAAAATGATTTTAAGTAAGCAACAAAATATCAATGTTATACAAAGAAATAAATTATAAAGAAAGATGACGTTTTTCCATAAATTGTGTTTTATTCCAGTGCTACGGACTATACAAATGCGGGGAGGGGGGTCATTTATCTAGTATTACACAATTCTGATTGAATTTCTGCATGAAAATGAAATAATCCGGCTGCTGAGGGGGGTCTTTTGCCTACCACCCCCCCCCCCCCCACCTTTCTGGATCCCCCACTGACAACTTTGTTGATACGGTCCGAGGTAAATGCCTTTTTTCATATTATTGCTTAATTTAGCATAAAAATTCCTTCCTTCCAAATTGTGTTATTTCCAAGGTCTATTCTATATAGGAATGTAAAAAATAGACCTTGTTCCGGAAAGGTTTAAACAGTGTTAATTGAAATCAATGCAAATCAATGCAGCAGAGGGAATATTGAAGGAAAGGGAGAATATATTGGGTAACAGATTTTTCTTCTTTCTTCACAATGTTTTCTCAAATTTGCTCAGTTACAAATACAAAAAGTATGCTATTTCATTGTTTGGGAAAAGTTCATGTCGTTCAATTAAAAATAATGAAATGACAGTGGGTGCCAAGTAGATAGAACGATGACTCAGACGTTCGTGACAGCAACGGATTGTTTTGCAAATGTCAAACTCTTGTTTTCATGAAAAACAGATTCTGAACACAATAAATCAGAAAGCACATTAGATAGCATGTTTACTGAAGTCACTGTTAAAGCTATTTAAGTCAAATTACCTCTGTAATTCCCATTTTTGAAAGGTAGTTTCGTTCTGTTCTTCTTCCTCGAAGAAATCTAAAATGCTGCGTTCGACAGTAACTCGAGTTGAGTGTGACAGGTGTCACTCATTAGTCAGAATGAAACTTAAATCAATAAGTGTATTTTCAAAACTTATTTCTATTTTGATAATAGATGAAATAAATAGGATTTCGTAGCCTGTGTTTTCTTACTTTAAAAAAAAATGTGAGATATTGGAAATACTTGAGTAACTGAAATATTCACAAACGCTTGGAAACGAACTCAACTTTACCGGTGTTATTGTGAAATAAGAATGTTGTGATAACTACAATGCATTCGAAGGGGGGATATTCTAATTCATGCAGGTCTCAAATTCAATGCAAGTTATCCGATTCCCACATGTTGACGTTTGTTTTTTGTGCGCAGCAAGATAAAGAATTTGGAGAAATGTGGAAAATGAAGATTTTTTTTTAGATTTTTCATGTTGTTTTTTTTGTGTTTTTTTTTGTTTATTTTTTTACAATGTTTTCCAATTGGGTGCAGAAAGACAAAATAAGTAAAAGTTTGATTCACTTGAAGATGTCTCACTGTTCAACATCAGTTGGCCGTTGGATCAGTGTAACTTTTGTACTTTGGTAATGGGGTTAACCCTTTTCCAAACAAGAACTGATTTTGACACCCCTAATAAAATACGATTAGGAAAACATTGAAGCAAAAGAAGAAATTGCTGATTATCAGCATTTTCTCCTTTTGCCTCAATATTTTCTTAACTAAATTGTACACAAATGCTCTTTTTATCATTGTCCATTTTGTCATCTTCAGCAGCTAGTAAATAAAACTAGGTTACGCTAAAATTTTGCCGTTTGGGAAAGGATAAAATATTTTAGGCCCTTTTCCGGACCCCAACTCATATGATTATCACACGTTAACCCTTTCCCCCAAAACGGCATAATATTTGCCTTGTCCAAATTGAAAGAAGTTGCAGACATCATTTAGTTGACGAAATTCTATAAGTGTCTACAGGTATAGAAAACATTGTGGGAATAGGGAATGTTTGTTACAAGCAGAATCTTCATCATTTTCTCCAACCCTTTCCTTAAGGGGTGCCATAAAGCGTCGATATGAATGGGAATGGGTTTAATTTAGCTTTGCCAGAGACATAGATAAACATGTTATTATATGTCTCTGGCTTTGCCCAAACGGCAAAATTTTGGTATGTTACAAATAGAACGTTGCTGCATAAGACATAAAAAGATACTGAAAACAGACAACATACACATTAAGGCATAGAAGTTACCGAGGAAAAAGGAGAAATGTGCTTGTCGTCAGCATGCTCTCCTTTTTTCTCAAGTGTTTCTCGACAAACATTGTGTGGGGACGTCAAGACAAGCAAGCGGTTTAATCCCATTTGGTCTACTCCCAATTCGTCTACTCCCAATTTGTCTGCTATTTTGGACATAAGTCCCATTTCGTCTACTTTTCTATATTTTGTGTATCAATATGATATTATATGATTTTCTTTATATGTTTGCATTTTATTTGATTGGTGTATATATTGACTTAATTTCTATTCTTAGAACAAAAATAACGAAATGGGAGTAGACCAATTGAGATGTTACCATGCAGGTGCCATATTCACCAACGCCTTTGATCGTCAGATTCTGTCCTAAATCTAAATTACATTACAAACCATTACATTTGACGAGACACATATCTCAGCCATTCTGATTGATTATTTCATAATTCTAAATGTATACTGGGAACGAGACTGGTTAGCATAACCGCCCTATAGACATTGTGTAACAATTTCCCACAAATTCAAGGTGGTCCAATTCGAAAGGTACTGAAGAAAACATAATGAATGTACATGTAAATAAAGATTGGATTTGTTCAAAATACAGCACAGAAAACATTGAGTCAAAAGTAGTAAATGCTGATTATCAGCATTTTCTTCTTTTGCCCCATTTTCTTCTCAAGTCTATTCCATTAGGGACATCAAAACCCAGAAATTTTTAGGAGGAAAGGGAATAAGGAAGGGTTAAATTAGTCAACAGGATAGCCTGTCTAACGCAGGAAAAACTGCTTGAGTGGAAAATCCGGAAGATCCTATCTGTCTATATAATATGCCCATTCACTCACAATTGTCACTTACGTTACTGTAACTTACGTTACCAAGTCTAACATCTTTGTGGTCGTCGCTGATCAACATGGCAATGTCAGCATTCAAATCATGGATAATAGCATTTTGTTTGATTTCAGTATTTGTGATAAGTAAGTAAATTGGGGTATTACTTACTTAAAAAGCTAATACCTTTGTCTTTATTTTTACATATTTTTGTTTCCTCTCTTTCGGCTACTGGTTTAAAAGTTTCTGTAGGCCACCTTATTGCTTCGTTCTTGTACACTATATCACACCAGAAATAATCAACGTTTTCATTTGCAGAAATAATCAACGTTTTCATTTGCACTGTATTTAATTTCTATTTTATTTTTCAAATTTTTGTTAAAAAGATGTAAAGCTGCACACGTTGTATTCTGTGTTGTGCTGAATAAATATCACAATCATAGTGCAATAAGAGGTTATTTGAAACTGTAAACTAGTACATAAATAGGCAACGAAACACACCAAACGAAATGAAGAAAACTGCGAGAACCAACACGCAAAACTTTGTAACTGCAGTTTTAAACAAGCTGTAGTTAGGAAGTCTTTGGAGATAATTTTCTGTTATGTAATCCACTATTTCTTTGCCTTATCTTTGAGTAAAGATGAATCTGTATAAAAAAGTTATCTGTTATGTGTTTGTAGGTATTGAAGCACAAAATAACGTAACAACAACGATGACAACAACTACAATGAAACATAACATGACAACTAAGGCTAAACCAAGTGGTGTTGAGCAGCTAGCATCATCATGTAAGTATACTTCGCTTTCCCAGGTGGCTAATTTTAGGACATGTCCAAATCGAAAGTAGTTGCAGACGACAAATTAATATATGTCGAAAGTAAACCAATTTGTACATGTTATTTCATAAAAATTGATGGAAAAGGAGTAATTGCTGATTATCATTATTATTTTTTCTCTCAATCTTTTCCTAGACTTTATCTTTCCTAGGTTTTATCTACGGGTGTCAGTACCAGGGCTTGCTATATATACGAAAACGTTTAAATGTTCGTTTTTCCCTATCACGAAGGACTCATTATATCTATAATTTAGGAATCCGAATTAAAACTAATTTTGCCAGCACATCGATTGACTAGCCTAGATAAAATGGCGCTGAAAATTTAGGACAAAATTCTAAGATGCAGAGATATACTAGTCAAAACTTCTAACCGGCCACTTAATTTCTGTCACAAATGACACATTTCGTTACAGGATAACCATCGTTGTTTTTCATTGAATAGAATAATCATTTTCAAAGCGAAAATGATTAAAATGTTACCAATATTTTGTTTCGGATGTTTAAAAATTGACACAAGTTTAACCATACCTCTTATTTCGATTTTCATAGATTTTAACATTGGTGGGTGGGGTATTTTGTGGAAAATCTGTTCATATCTGGGCAATATTCAATAGAATCAAATTCTTCTTTCGATCATAACGCTTCTGTATCGATTGACTAGCAATAACGATAGATGAATTTTAAGAATATCAAATTTCTATTTGGTCCTAAATCAGAATTTTTGTCGAATATCGCAGTTTTCGTGATTTTTGAAAATGGGGGTTCTTGTCTTTCATGTTATCCCAAAGAGAAACATTAGGTTTTAAAAAACACAATGTTTGTACGAAATCTTCTTCAAATGACCATCCTTTCGATAGAAGTAAGCCTCTTTCAATTCAGATAATTGTAAATATTTCAAAAATGAGCAAAACAAAGTGGCCGGTTAGGAGTTTTGACTAGTATAGTTCTAATTGAATTCACAGAATTCGGCAAATTCCTACTTCGACCATGAAATATGGAAAGCATCTATGTATACATGTACATGCAGATAATGATTTAAGATAGTTTTACTGCTTTCTTGGGTCAACTATCAATGACGGGTGCCATAATTTAAATTCTAGTTTGTCACATGCAGTTAAGATAGAATACCCCTAATGTGGCCATTTTGAGATTCATAAAACATCGAATTAAATCAGGCTGCGTGGTTACGTATCCGAACGTATTCGGGTGCGGTCGTAAACATTCGGCGGTGGAAAGTTCCACCGCCGAATGTTTTCGACATCGCCCGAATAATTCCGATGTAGCGCGAATCTCATTAAGGGTAGACTAAAATTGACAACGTGGGTAATGCAATACGACCACGAATAACCAGATTGTCAGGAATAGGTAAAATCATGTAGGCCCTATTATTAGTAGGTCTAACAATTGTAGTAGGTAGTCCTTTAAAAAGTTCTTCGCTGATTCGTATCATGTCCGTGGACAATTCTTGAGTAATCAGTATAATTTATCATGGCAAAATTGGCTATTGGGAAATAGAATCGGATCAAAATACACAATGCTACCGTGCAGTTCTTACGACATCTTCGCTAGCTAAGGTTGAACCATCTTCGCTAGCCAAGGTTGAGCCCACCTACGTTTGTATGTTTGTGAATACAGAAATGGCGTAGATTTCGCCCCTGGTTTGAGAAGATGTTCTTACTGTTAAAAGTTATTGGAAAACATTGCGGTTCTTGATCAGGCTGGGCGTATGCACATGCTAATCTGGAGCCATGTTGATTCTGATTGCCTGTGAATGATGTTACCCCATACATATACATGTATTTCTATACAAAACGTATTTAGTTCTACACTTTCTGGTCTTGTTAAGGTAGTCCACCCCTAACGAGATTCGCGCGACGTGGAAATCTTTCAGACCAAGTCGAAAACATTCGGCGGTGGCACCGCCGAATGTTTACCACCGCGCCCGAACATGTTCGGATACGCAATGACGCCGCTCGAAAAAATACGATGTTTTTTTTTTTTTATCTCAAAATGGCCACATTAAGGTTATTCTACCTTAACGGATTTTCGAATTTTACTTGCAGGTTTAATGCTGTTAATCCTACCTTTGGTGGCCATGCTGTTCCACTGATGTACGGAAGAATGAATTTGTTAGGCGTGAATGGACAATCAGTGAAACTTAAGTTTTGTTATAAATATTTGTGGAATAACAACATGAAAGATGAATATATCTAATTACTTATTCAGTTTATCTTCTCCAACAACAGTTGTCAAATTTGAAAGCGGCTATAAACGACAAAATGGTTGTTGATAAAGAAAGATACAATGTACCTTAAAAATTGATACAAAGGGAAAAAATGTGTGTCATGAGCGGTTTCTGCTTCATGCTAAATGTTTCCCAAATTCTCAAGTGTTTCAACAAAATCAAGGTTATTCTATTATGAGGGTTTCCTCTTTGTACGTATGGATCAATAATAATTTTATCTCGTTCGTTGCAATTTCCCGAATTATTATGATTTTTGTCGCATATCGCTGCTTTTCACCAAAAACATCGTAACTACAGCTTTAAGCAAACTGTAGTTGCGAGTTTTTTTGTTGTTGTTGAAAAGCGACGATATGCTACGAGAACAAATCGATGCCTTAGAAGAAGGGCATAAATGAAAAAACAAAGTTTTGAGAAAACTGGAAAAAAACTATTTATTTTCAAAAAAAAAAAAAAAAAAAAAAAAAAAAAAAAAGTGAACGACCTTTTTCTACGCCAAATTGCTCAGCATGACAAGTCCAAATGTCTTATGAAATTTACACCATATTTAGAGCTTAGAATGCCCTTTCCAAAAATGTATACATCACAAAAGATCGTAAGTGGTTTCGTAAGTTCCACTTACGACCTTATTCTTCTAAGGCATCGAAATAATGAACTTATATTTTAGAATGCTTATATTTCGAAAGAAATAAACTATTAAAGCTGACACTTCTATTTTTTTCCCTTTCTCCTTTGCATGATGATACAGACGAATTGCAATGAATTTTGTTCTAAAAATAGACTGGGTTATCGGCTATGTTTCGATAAACCATCGGTGTTGTTATACAATCTCGTAACTACGGATTGATTCAAGCCGTAGTTACGAGATCTCATAACAACTCCAATGAAAATTCTATAGTTTGTCCGAAATTGCATCATTGTTTACTAGATAGAATGTCCTATTTTGGTAAAACCAACCAGTCGTTTTTAGCCATTTCTTTTTACTAAGAGGGACGTCCAAAGATTTCTTGATTTTGAAAGGGTTAACAAATAGATTTTACATTGAAGGGGAAAAAGAAAAGAGGACAAGCTTTTTATCAAAATGTTCTCTTTTTTCCTCAACTGTATTTCGAAGCTCACGACTAGAGCTTGTTTGTGAAAAGGCTACTCCAGGAAGGTTTTTTTTTCAATTTTGTTCTGGAATTGTTCCACACTCTGACACGCAATATCCCGCGTATGTTTTTATATATATGTGACCCGTCGCGCTAAAAGGGACCTTATCGGGTGTGTGAAAAATATCGACTCTAGTCAGTCTGCGCAGTCCGCGCAGCCAGACTAGGGTCGACACTTTTCACGTTTATATAATTTTCTAAACCCGGAATGTTTTCCCTGTCTTACTATATGTTCATTTTTCGCATACGTGATCTGATTGACCTGTGATGAGTCTGACAAGTTTGTCAACATTTGGATTTTGGGTATTTGGATAAGGTCCCTTTTAACATGACGGGTCACATATATGCATATCTAAGTCAAACTTCCTTGTCAATAATGGACGACTCGGTCACGAAACTTATTCAAACGAACATTGACGTCTAGAAATACAGAAATAATACGCTGGTTTCAAATTTTTCACCCATTTGCGTATTTTCCAAAGCTTTGCTGACTAAGACCTTTATACGGCTTATTGTTTCATGAAGGGTTAGGAACATACATTTACCTATTATGGACGCAAAGTCTATATTGGTTTCCGTTTATAAACATAAGTGCAGTCATAATATCCAGATAAAAGTGGTAACATCCTTTCGCTGGGGCACCAACATAGTATTTCCATGGGCCAGTGCAAAACTACTATAGATGCATATAATTTTTTTGTACTTAGAATTGTTTTGCGCAGACCCATTTGATTTAGAGATCAAGTGGTTCAAATCTCTGACTGGACACTGCTCGCAAAACTTGGACGATTCCACATAGTTCTTGCTACACTTGGACCAGGGTGGCTATCCCACGTGACCTTTTGGAAAAGTACATACTATGAGATCGCTACGGGCGATGACATAAAGAGTGCAACACTTTCACAAATAGTCTAGATCACTGGATTTCTGTGGTCCAAAAGACGGCTATCCCATGTGACATTTTGGAACGTTAACACACTCAACATTTTCTCCTTGGCATCAATATTGATCTTGCTGAATTGTATCCAAACTTTACTTTGCTTGTATAAAATGTTCGCCTGCAGCAGCTTTCAAATTGAAACATTCAAATATTTTGCCATTTGGGAAAAGGTAAATGCCACATTCAACTTTCTTCGGTTATTTTCTGAGTCGACTCGGAATATCAAGCTAAAGAATGTTGAATCCAGGGAAAACCCCGTTTGATTTCTTTCTGACAATGAATTGCGTGATAATTCAGGAAGAAACAGAACAAGGATGAAACTTCACTACCAAAGCTCTTGACTTTTGACACATACTTGACTTTGTGTGACAAAACAATTGTAAGATCATGAGAAACATCCACTGAAAAGACTTGTAACATTGCAAACTAACTTTCCTGACGTCAAAATTTGATGGCATCTGTAGAGAACAATTAGCGAAAATTCATTAAATAATGTTTAACATTAAAACACAAAAAATATTGAGAGTCAAGGGGAATAAGCATTTTCTTTTTTCCTCAAAGCCTTCAAAAGCATTCTCTATAACGTTTATGAATTGTTTGAATCGTGGACAGATGACAATAATGATTGTGTACCTTGTTTTTAATTTTGGAAACCATTTTAGCCATCGTAAATTTAAATTGTAGCCTATTTAAAATAGGTCTAGTCAGAAAGTGTTCTTTTAAAAGGATTAAAATGAAGGTGAAGAAACAGAACAGACATATATAATGTAAAATATAGTTTATTTTCGAATTATTGTGTTCAAAAAGTGTAAGTTACAAAAGGAACTAGGTCAAAACTGTGGAATGTGCTACTAATTATGCAATTGCCATTTTGATAAAGAACAAAACTATGTTTACAGATATACCAAATATTTCTATATTCTAGCATGTACTTCAACGCAAGGGAAAAATATTGCTACCATAAAACAGATATGCTTTCTTCTTAAACAATTGGACAAAGAATTATGCTTTGAAAAAAAATTGTGACAAGTAACCTGAGATTCCTTCACATGGACGAGACATTAACAAGAAAACATATTTCGATCAAGACACTTCAAAATGGTACAGCCCTTTCCAAAACAAGACCTGGTTTTGACATCCCTAATAGAATAGAATATTTTCCATGCTATATTGCACACAAATCAGATCCATATTAAAATCTATATTAATTTAGAGGTCTAAAGCAGATTTTAAATCAGCCCACTTAAAACTCTGACGTTTGGGAGAGGGATAGCCTATTATTAAGTGTGATTTATCATTAAGTGGTACAAATGGTAAGAACAAATTTGGAAAATAAATAATTTAGAATGGATTTCAAATTTCTGAGTGCTAACAGATTACCATCTAAATAACTTTTTCAATTATATCAGACTGACAATACAGTGAGTAAATATGTTAAGAATATCAATGGTCAAAACAAGTCTGTGATGAGTGCATATGATTTGGACACGTTCTGACAACGGTTTTGGTCTGACTCAGTGATATATACAGCATTATGCAGGAAATAAAGTCATACATATGCATCATGATGCACTTTATACATATGTGACCCGTCTAGCTTAAAGGGACCTTATCAGGAGTCCAATTATCCAAATTTTGACAAGCTAAGATGTCAGACCCATCGCAGGTCAACCAGATCCTGTATGCGAAAAATTAACATATGTTAAGATAGGGAAAACATTCCGGATTTATAAATTTACATAAAAGTGAAAAGTGTCGGCCCAAGTCTGGCTGCGCGAACTGCGCAGACAGGCTAGGGTCGATATTTTTCACACTTCCTTTAAGGTCCCTTTAGCTTGACGGGTAACATATGTATTGACAAGATCTTTAAAACATAGCATTTTCATAATTAAATTCATGGATTTCTAAATCAGTGGTGTTACATTGTACATGTGTTTACATACATGACCTGTCACACCAAAAGGGACCGTCTGGGAAGTGTGATAAGTTTCGACCCTAGTCAGTGTGTACAGTCCACGCAGCCTGACAAGGATTGCAACTTTTCACTCGAATATTATATCTCTGCATCAAAATTATTTTTCATATCTTACTAGATCTATATGTTCAATTTCCAAATGCCATGCCAGGTTGACGTCTGATTAAGCCTGACACTTCTCTCAAAAATTGGTCTTATATACTTCAGAGAAGGTCCCTTTTAGCATGAAGAGTCACATATCGTCGTTGTAAATGCAAAACCTCGTATCTCGTTTTTGGAAATTTTTAAAGGGGATGGAAAAAGTGTAGTAACGTTTCCCAAACTGAAATGGCTTACTTGAAAATTGGACATATTGGTCACAAATGATGTGTCAATAATACTGATCAGTAAAAATATCTCAAAACCTGTGAGAATCGTCCACACAGGGCACACAAGTTTGTGCTTTGAAAATCGCACCAATCGACATACGAGGTTTTGCATTTACACCGACGATATGTAACAAGTGGTAAGGAGATCTGACTGTATATCAGGACGAGTACAGAAATTACACATATTGTTAGTATATGAGACATATTGTAGGATATTTACATGATTATAGAAAACATTCAAAAACAAATCCTCTTCAAAAACTGCCACAAATGACAAAAAGGATGATATCAAAGATAGGATTTGTGTAAAATGTGACATAGAAAACACCGAGACAAAAGGAGAAACTGCTGGTTATCAGCAGTTTCTTCTTTTGTTTCAATTTTTTCCAAAGCCTTTTTTAATAGGGACGTCAAAACCAGGTCTTGTTTGGGAAAGGGTTAAGATAAATAGGGGTAAAGGTGAAAAAATACTCCCTCTACACATTCAGTGAGATTAACCCTTTCCCAAACAAGACCTGGTTTTGACATCCTTAATAGATGAGGCTTGGGAAAACATTGAGGCAAAAGAAGAAAGTGCTGCTAATCAGCACTTTCTCCTTTTGCCTCAGTATTTTCATAGCTATTTTGTACACAAATTCAACCTTGATTTACATCCATTTTGTCGTCTGTAGCAGCTTTCCAATTGGACTGGTCCAAAATTTTGTCTTTTGGGAAATGGTTATATCAATATGAAAACAATTTAACATTGAACAAGTTGTCCTAAGGTAAATTAAAGAAACAAAAAAGGAATCTGCCAGCCTTTTTGAGAAAAGATGATTAAATAATATATATTGACAGCCCCTATCAGATGGGCTTTGGAAAGCATTAAGATCAAAGAAGAAAATGCAGAAATCCAGGATTTTCTCCTTTTCTCTCAATGCTTTCAGGGTTGCTTAAATTCATTTATTACAGAAATCCATCAATTCCAGGTGAAGCAGATAAAATGCAACGAAAAAGATTTGACTGACTGAAAACAAAACCATGGGCTCAGCGCAACAAGTGCATGAATTTACAATAGCTTCACTCTAGGCTAATAAAATGTCTACGGTCAATCTGTCTAAAATCATCCCTTTTCGTGAGGTCATTAGTAAATATGGCACAGAATATTAAAATCAATTTGACAAGACTAGCTTTATCTATAGTAAATACACATTCTAATAGTTGATTCAAGTTAGCACATTTTTTGTAGAACTAAATCATTATGTATGGCACAAGTAAATCATCTTCGTAAAGAGAAATCATAGTCTTCAAAGGATGAACAACAGCACTGATGGGCAGGTTTAAAAAAAAATGTGACCAAAATGTGACATTTAAATGTTAAGAATAACAGCTAATTTTACAGAATATCATCCGGATTTCTTAATTAGGGTGGCTAAAAACTATTCTAAATGGTTAAGCAGTGCCCAAATTATATTCTAAATTCATGTTCACTACTTTTTAGCTAAAATTGTGTGCACAATCTTGCAAAATGACAACAAGAGTGCCATGGTCACAATATACGCCGCCACTTATAAAACTTGAGACAAAAAAAATGACATTGACAAGGATTTATAAATATTCACTCAAAAACCTGTAAAAAGTTATGTTCACAAAAAGGTTTTTATAAATCCAGTCACAAACCTGGAAGGAATTGCGTTCACAAGGCTGAAATATCGTTTACAAGGCTGAAATATCATTAAGCCCCAGAGACTACGATTGAAGGGGGCATAAGTTGACCGCATAACTCAGGTAAAATCAATGAACCATAAAATCCTTACTTCACGCATATCTACCAATGAAGGTAATAACATCCACCAAGTTTCATTAGGATCCAGCCAGAATCTTAGGAGGAGTTGCGTTGACAAGGCTACAATTTCAATAAGCCCCAGATACTAAGTTTTAAGGGGGCATAACTCTGGCAAAAATCAATGAACCATAAAATCCTTCCTTCATGCACATCTACCAATTGAGGTGATAATATTGACCAAGTTTCAAGAAGATCCAGCCAGAAACTTAGGAGGAGTTGCATTTACAAGGCTGCAATTTCAATGAGCCCCAGAGACTAAGTTTTAAGGGGGCATAACTCAGGCAAAAATCAATGAACCATAAAATCCTTCCTTCATGCACATCTACCAATTGAGGTGATAACATTGACCAAGTTTCATTAAGATCCAGCCAGAAACTTAGGAGGAGTTGCGTTGACAAGAATGCAATTTCAATAAGCCCCAGAGACTAAGTTTTAAGGGGGCATAACTCAGGCAAAAATCAACGAACCATAAAATCCTTCCTTCATGCACATCTACCAATTGAGGTGATAACATTGACCAAGTTTCAAGAAGATCCAGCCAGAAACTTAGGAGAAGTTGCGTTGACAAGAATGCAATTTCAATAAGCCCCAGATACTAAGTTTTAAGGGGGCATAACTCAGGCAAAAATCAATGAACCATAAAATCCTTCCTTCATGCACATCTACCAATTGAGGTGATAACATTGACCAAGTTTCAAGAAGATCCAGCCAGAAACTTAGGAGGAGTTGCGTTGACAAGAATGCAATTTCAATAAGCCCCAGAGACTAAGTTTTTAAGGGGCATAACTCAGGCAAAAATCAATGAACCATAAAATCCTTCCTTCATGCACATCTACCAATTGAGGTGATAACATTGACCAAGTTTCAAGAAGATCCAGCCAGAAACTTAGGAGGAGTTGCGTTGACAAGAAAAGTGGACGGACGTACGGACGGACGGACGGATGGACAGACGGATGGACGGACGGACGGACAGACGGAGAAGATGATGCCAATATACGTCCGCCTCCGGCGGCGTATAACAAAAAAGCGTTTCACTCCTGACCGCATATATATTGCACAATATGAGAAATTGTAACCCACGGATCACTTAAAAGTAGAGTGCAGAATGCCCACAAGGTTGATGGCTTCCTCCTAAAAAAAATTTGAGTGGTAGATTTCTGGCTGAATACTGTAAAATCAGATATTTTCGCTGGGCCAAAAGTTTACGAATTTTTAAATTTGAAGTGGTTCGCGAGGGTAAAAGTTTGCGAAAAACAAAACCTGTGAACCATTTGGCTTAATTTTCACGAAAATAAAATCATCAACTATCGGTTTTGTGTTTTATTTTTACAGCCGGTCTTCATATTAATAACTTGATACGTAAAAAATACCAGATGCCCCTACTTGTTTAAAAAGGTCTCACGTAATCCATAATCCTTTAATCATGTACGTGAATACATTTTCATACCAAACACTGGTCATCTTCTGTTGATTAATAAAATCATATCACGATAATTCAGATCGAATACATTCAGCAGTCCGTATTTGTTCAATAGATCTTGTTTAAAGTATGGAAAACTGCATAACATAACAGTTAATTGCTGACAAACAATGCCTGTCAAAATCGTATGTCGCTCTATTGACCACATTTCACACCTTTTGTTACAGGTGTAACCAAACAGCCCTGGTGATATTTGATGTATTCAAGGCCCATCGCAGCGAAGGTTTATTGGAAATTTTAAAGAATGCGAACATTAAAGCCGTTTGTGTAGTTTGATTGCATTATTTACTCGATTTACATTGTACGATAAAACCAAAACAATTTTTAAATTCAAAGTAATGGCGGACGGACGGTGCGTTCTTGTAGGATCATTGCATTTGCTCCCAGGCAATATGTTCACGTGGCTAAATGTTTACGAATTAATCATTGCATTTGCTCACAGGCAATATGTTCACGTGGCTAAATGTTTACGAATTTATTGGATTCGCGAACATAGCGAAGATTAATCCCTAGCGAACATTTCTGATTTTACAGTAGACAAAAATGAGAACACATTTTGAAAAAAAAAAGTGTTTCACTCCTGACATAAAATTCAGAGGGGTATTGTATTAAACAGGCTCCACATCCTAAACCAATGAAGATAAGATAAAAAAGTAATTTTTAGATGATGATGCACATGTTGTTTTATGAATTACAAGTGCTTATTGTAGTATCCTGTCACTGTCTTTTATTCACCGTAGCTTAGAAACTTGGTAAAAGTGTTAAGTGTCACACAAAAACGTTTCACTCCTGACATTTTTGACATGTTTTTATTTTTTTATTTGTGAAGCAATTTTCTCTAGACTTGGTACCCAGTATATAGACACAATAACACATCTTTTTAGCTTGGATTGGGTTGACTATATTTCTCTGTAAAAGCCATGGCATGTAAAAAGTGAATGGTCACATTTTTTTTAAACTTGCCCTGATGCATTGAAGAACAATACAAACAAGAACAAGCCCTATTTGAGATAGCAGAGGACTTTTTTCTATTGTTTTCACCTCAATTTGTCTTGTTATATGTATGTGACCCGTCAACCTAAAAAGGACCTTCTGGGAAGTGTGAAAGTATTGATCGTAGCCAGTCTGCACAGACAGCATAGACTGAATAGCATCAAAACTTTTCACTCTAAGGTAATTTTTCTTAATCTAAATTGTTTTTATGCTACTTTGTTTCTTTACCAAATGCGACATCTGGCTGACACCTGATAAGCCTGATCTGTTTCTTACAATTTGTTTTATGGACTTTCCGGAAGGTCCCTTTTTCCTCTGAGCATGACAGGTCACATATTATGTTTGAAATATAATTTGAGACGGGATCTTGAAAATGGTCCCTTAACGCTTTTGAGCCCAACATGGATCCAGATCAGGCTGTGTATACGTGTAGACAGTCTGATCTGGACCATGTTGTTCTCTGTTAGCTTTTCGATGACCTGAAGCAACTATTAGAGTGCATCATGGGTCCTGATCAGCCTTCAATTTGGCTTAGTTTGATCTTGAAACATGAAAATCTTAAAAACCTTAAGGGACCTTATTCCAGATTTCAGATCAATTTAAAGTTATTGGTCCGGCACTATGATGTTTATTTCAACAAAACAAAAATGTAAACATTAAATATAATGAAAACAAGTTGTATTTAAAATGCATCAGAACACAAACTATTTAGTTGTTTTGCACCAAAATGAATGAGGTATTGAGAAAAAAACTTTGTTAGTCAATTTTAACAGCATTATAGACACATCAGAGCTATAGATAAGTGGGGGTGAAGATATTTCAACTTTGTTATTTCAACTCCAAAACCTATGGTGTGGGTACTCATTTGAATCATCTCAATAAGACAATTAAAATGAGTACCCACAGCATATGGTTTGATAAACAATAAATAAAATAATGTATTTTGAAACAAATTCACTTCCTCTTATCTATAGCTTGGGACGCATCACCATTAGTTTTCAATACAACGATTGGATTTCATGTTTCATGAGATACAAATACAATATGGAATCACAAATTTGACTCAGGATTTTCAAACAAAAGAAAAAATATAAAATAAAAATCTGCGTGCACCGGATTTCACCAAAGCAACAGCTAAAAATACAATGAAAATTGGTGCACAATATACATAAGGATTCATGATATGTATGGGTGATTACACCTGTGTAAAAGCTAAATATTATAATATACAAAAAATAAAAAAAGAGACTGAGTAAGTTACATGCATGCAAAGCAATCTAAATATGTACACAAATTATCATTCATAAATCAGGAATGTCCCTACCCTTTCCCAAACACGGAAATTTCAGGCTAGAACTAGATTCTAGTCTAATTAGAAAAGATTTTGTAGATGGCATAATGGAGATTCATCAAGATTAAAAGAATATAAAATATAGCACAGAAACTATCGAAGGATAAGAAGAAAATATTGATCATAGGTATTTTCTTCTTTTTTCTTTATATTTTCCAAAGCTTCTCCTTTTTAGTATTACAAAAACAAAATGCTATTTAGGAAAAGGTTACAAGCAAAAAGCTCGAAACAATATTTTCAGACAGTTTTATTTACCATGACTTAGTAGATGGTGTAAAATTGTTGAAATATTGACAAAAAAAATATTTCAGACAGACGAAATAAGTGAGATATAGACCAAACAATATTTCAGACAGACAAAATCACAAGTACATGGAATGTATAATGGAATTCAACAACGTACATTAACCCTTTCTCAAATGATTCCTCCTTTTCGAAGAAACGATTTGGCAAATACTGAGCGAAAACAGAAAAATACTAGTCTTACCATATCAATATTTTTACTAACTGTTCTCTGATATCTTGTCTAAACTATCAGTTTTATAGCATTTACTTTGACCTTTGAAATTTGTGTCATTTTAGATAAACTTAAAATGTCATCATTTGAGAAAGTGTTAACAAAATGAGATTTCAGGAAGGATATCATATATCAAGCAATGAAAATCCATTGAACTTGATAAAATATAGTAGCATACAATTATATAAGATAAGAAAGTAATGAATTTGTGTATAAAAATATGACATTATTTACAGCAAAAAATTGTCACTGAAACATTTCAGTTTATTACATAGTATATCATATCGTCGGTTTTATTGCAAAACCTCGTAACTCCCGCCTGATTGAAACTGCATTAACACCGACAATATTATATTATGTACCTTGCTAAACTTTCAATCATAGCTTCCTCAATATGAATATTAATTTTTTTACAGACCAATAGACAAGAGATAATGATCTTTAATAATTGATCATTTTGATGGCTCAGTGCAAAACAGTTGTAACTGCCTATATGTTTATAGGCAGTTACAACCATTTCACCCTGAGCCATCTATTTGACTTCTAAGTTATATGTTGTCAGTTCTACTTTGAATTACCTTGGAACAATTCTGATGAGTACCAATAACATAGGTTTCAATCAACGATTGGAGATTTTTTTCCCTTTTTAAAAAATACTCTATCATATCAAGAGCTTTGCTCTATTTAAATAAGCTGTTAATTCAAGTGACTTAATTCAAAACACAACAAAATTTAACAACTGTTTTCCAATAAAGAAAGATCTTTGTTTCTGTAATATTAGGTATGGAATGTTAAAGTATTGATCATCTTTAAACCAGAGTTTAGCAAGGTTTTACAATGTACACCACAAACACAATGCATTTACAGAATGAACATTGTGGTAATCAAGCAGAGTAGCACTGTAAGAGCACAACCAGTAAGCGTTACTGTCCCTGAGTAGTGGTAAATGTAAATAACCTCCGACGTGGACGGATCCCACTGGATCTGGGCAACTCTACCCTCTGTAAGTAAACAAAATATGCTTAGAATTTAGTAATGTATCACCTAAATTACAGCAAATTTTAAATGACCAAAATGATTTGTTTGATATGAAAACTACAAGGTGACATAAAAACAAAATATGTAAAAAAGGAACAGAACAACAAATGTATGTCAAACATATGTATATTAACATTGAACCTTGACCTAGATGGATGACCTTGAAGTGATATCAAATGATTCATATGATCAAGTCAATGAAATACCTATATATCAACCATGAAGTATGTAACATAAAATGAGCAAAAGGTATATGAAAAATTAAGTTATAACATCAAGCTGTGAAGACAGAGAACAGTAGAATATGCCCTAAATCTATCATTGCAGAGACATAAAGAATATTGAAAATCCAATTGATTTATTTATCTCTAATGGACCTTTTTTGCTTATCAAAATAGAGTTGAAAACATAGTATCCTTACTCATATAAGAGAAGAGTGTTTCTGGGGAGCTCATTTTTCCATCCCCACCCACACTATACCCCAGTACACGAAGATGGTAAAGTGTATCGGGCTGAATATCATACAAAAATCCTTCTGTTTCTTTCTCTGTATCTACACTCTTAGCTTGTCTGATGTCTTGTGTGTCAACCCAGTAACGAATCTAAAATATAGTCACAGAAGCATTGTTAGTGCAAGAAGTTTGCTGTGTGGAATTAAGACAGAGGAGCACAGAAAGTGAGATTTTGTGAAGTTTGTAAAATGTGAGATTTTCTATGTGAAATCACAAAAATCAGGAACATTATCATATAAAATAGGTTCAGAATATAGATTATGTATCAGGTATCTATTAAACTAAGAGATCTAAACTGATAGTCATGACATTGTAAGCTCACCTTGTATCCCAGTAGAGGCTCCTCAAATATACTTGTACTGAGTCCTCTAAACCTGACCCTGACAGAATGTTCCTCATGTGGATAAACTTCTATATTCACAGGGTAGTCCAGTGGGGCTGTAAAATACAGATAAACAATAAACAACAGTTTGTTCACCAATTTATGACTGAACAGCCTAATATTTTTCGTATTTATACACAAATTTGACAATAAGAAAATGAAATAATAAGCATTAAGGAGGAGGTTTGATCATAATACAATTTCTATTACCACAGAAACAAAACACATCACAAAATACATTACCTGATCTATCTGTAGATTGATGAGCCACCTCACTCTTGATACCATTACCAGCATTGTTAAATACAATCTATGTTACCATGGAAACAACAACAAAATATCTGACCTGATCTATCTGTAGATTGATGAGCCACCTCACTCTTGATACCATTACCAGCATTGTTAAACACAATCTATGTTACCATGGAAACAACAACAAAATATCTGACCTGATCTATCTGTAGATTGATGAGCCACCTCACTCTTGATACCATTACCAGCATTGTTAAACACAATCTATGTTACCATGGAAACAACAACAAAATATCTGACCTGATCTATCTGTAGATTGATGAGCCACCTCACTCTTGATACCATTACCAGCATTGTTAAACACAATGACAACTACAGTATACCAGGTGTCTGGCAGTAAACCAATGATCATGGCATGATCCATGTTACCATGGAAAATAGCTTCTGTAGCATCTGTGATCTCCTGTACATCCTTCAACCAATACTGAACCTGGAAATAGAAATAATAATAAAAGTTCACTATTTGGACATTTACTATTTCACTGTCTTGTTGATTTACTTGTAACCTTCAAAATAAATATGAGGTGCCTCGTGAGAAAACCTGCCTAAATGACAAAAAAATTGATTTTAACTTTTTTGCATGTTTTCATGCAACGACATTTTTTCTTTCATATGACACCATAATTAGTTCAATGAGACAAATATTAACGATTTTATTGATTATAAACGATATCCTATGATAACGTTGTTTAACACACTTGTAAACGTGACGTCAATGACGTTCATTTTTAAGACGTAGGCCTACAATGTGTCGCCTCCATGACTCTAGAATAAATATAATAACAATATGGCCTACAACATTTACCACTATAGTCTATACTGTCATGATAGTACAGATTTTTTTTCTTTTTGCCTTTAACGCTCGTCCATTGAAAATCTATCTGGAGTGTCAAAAACGCAGTGATCGCCGCCGTATTCTTCGACGCGACAAATGCCGTTCATCAAAGTGATCAACCAATCAAGTCAAAAAACATTTAGAGACAAAATACGAGGTACAGTCAGAAAGTTCCCGGACTGCCTTCATACGTAAATTATATGCATTCGGATTTTTCTAAAACTTATATACCTAAAAAGAGGAAATCATGTCCGATAAGACCATATATCATTTATATTGATACAATACATATAACATAATATTTTACAAATGTAAAAACATACATAAACGATGTACGGATCACTTTGACGTCGCAAAGCGACGTCTACATAATGTCGTATTTTACAGAGCCAAAATCAATGAGTTCGGGTTAGTTCACAACTTTTCAAATTATTAATAAGAAAGATCTGGATACTTCCCATCGCGATACACATATAAAGCAAACGAATGAATTCGTTGTCATGATATTCAAAAGCTGACCTGGTCGCAGGCCAAAGCTATTCGTTTGACCCAAACCTGCAACATCGGGGACATTTCAATAAATGAGAGAAATGCTGAAATAACATTTTACTGAGTCCGGACTGTATTGCGTGTGGGACAGTCTTTCATAGCTTAGAACATAATTATGTGGTTCCTTTATTCATATCGGTACGATGGTTTCATAAGTTAGTAAGGTACATTATCCTTGTAAATATCAAAGTTCACATGCTTCTAAGGAAATGTTCAAAGAAAAGACATTGCGTACGCGACGCAGGCCTTTTGCTCATCGTCCGTCTAAAGCCACGCCTCCCAACCTGTGTACAGTTTAGACGTATTTTATTTTATCGAAATTATTTTATGAATTGCACAACGACAAATTCCAACAATATTAGCAACATCGTCGAATTATTTCCAGCGGTCCGTGAGTATGCCGGTCTTCATGTCTAAATGAGCACATTTTAAGGCCGCTCATTGCTAAGATCATCGCTTATTTTTGCGCGGTAATTCCAAAATTTCTTGTGTAAATTAAACAAAGTTATCCTAGAATATGCACTGAAGCCGTTTTTTGGATTTAAGAACTTCTAAATTTCCATAGGCGTCATTCCGGCCTTCACATAGACGTTAATAGCGCAGATTTGTTCCGTACGCCGAGGTGACGTCGCCTTGATTTCAGTTGTCTTTCATCCATTGCTAGGAGAAATATGTATGGAACGCAGACTTTTTATGCCACGACGTTAAAATTTTGAAAATATTCAGACAATATGTTGATGTGATGTCATATCGTGGCTACATGTAAAAGCGCCTGTGATTTTTTAGATATGGTCCTTTGAATGATAGTAAGAATATTGGGAGTAAGCGTTATTTCAAAGTGATCCATACTCTTGAACACTATGCTCTAACGTCTTTGAAAAATTTGATTTTTAACATTTTAAAACCACAAAAACTTATCAAAGTGGTAGTTTACATTTCGAAATTACTTACTGAATAAATACTTGAATCAAATATGTCGGAAAAAATACAATTCAAAGGCAGTCCGGGAACTTTTTGACTATACCTCGTATATCTAAAAAAAACTCTGCGGTTATTTATTTTTTTACATTTCTAAGCTGTGACACTTTGTGACGATCCCACGCCATGTATAATATTGAAATACTTGTTGGTTGCAGAAAATCTTGCAGGAAAAGGTAACAATGTTCTCTGCTACATTCTGGAGATCCCTACAGTTTAAGCATTTAGTTTTTCGTCTACAACTCCCTTCAGTTTGGATCAGCTTAAATAGTGTTGTTTCGGAAAGGATTTAATATTTAGATTGAAGTTAGGCTTAAATCTAAGAAGTGTGTGGTCGGAAATCATTTTCAGGAAAAAAAATAATTTAATAATAATATCTTTCTAGCCAGCAATTCACATCTCATAGTGCATCAAAATGGAATCATAATGTCATATGTATCAATTGCCCACAAACGACTTTAATACATTAACATGTTTTATAGAAAAGAGACCTCAGATCGTCAGCAAATATTTTAATCAGGCTGATAGACTGAGCCCTTCCAAAACTAGAGTCTTGTTCGGGAAATATACAAGCTAGGCTAAGAACTGGTTCGGAATACCCGACAGAATGACAGTGCAGTGATTTTTTTACAATTTTAAGACTGTGAGTCCTGAGGACTCGCTGGATTCCATATCAATGAGTCCAGCTACTAGCTTAGTGAGTCCAATACACTATTTTGAATAGGAAATCTGTAAAAATTGTTGCATCCTGGGACTCGCTAGAATTAAAACTTTGCATCCCAGAGACCAAATTGTGAGTAAATGTAGCAGGATGCGCAGGTAAAATAATCACTGGACAGTGTAAAAATTGCTGATAAATTATCAATTTACTTCTTTTCCCTCGAGGATTTCTATGTTAAAAGTAGTAGGCCTAGATAATCTGTTTTTCGTAGTAGAAGACCTAAATGTCACCTACAAAAAAGGTTTTCGATTTCAGTTCAGGATTACGCTATTTATGAAAAGGCTGAAACATGAATAAGTGACGCATCTTAAGCTGCACATTTTAAGATTATGCAATTAGGCTAAGCTACAGTTTCATGAAATTCCACATTTGCTTAATTACTTTTCAAATATTTTGGCCTGTGAAGCTACTGTTTTATAGGCCTAGACATAGATGTAGGCCTGAGCTGTGATTATGAAACATCATATAGGCATAAAGAGGTTGGCAGGATTTCTAGGCTACTTTTAGGTGGTAGGCCTACTTTCTTTGGTGTAGCCTACATAAAAAAATCAAACTGTCAAAAGAGAATCTAACTTACAAACCGGGATTGAACAACAAGGCCAATCTCTTCAACGGCATTGAAAATCCAATTGTGTTAACCTTGTCCAAAACAAGGCCTGATTTTGAAATTCCTAACAGAATGGTTTTGGAAAATATCCGAGACAAAATTATTTTTCCTTTTGCCTTGATATTTTCTTTCTTAGATCTTAATTGTACACAAATGTTTTGTTTAAAAAAGCATTCATTTGTTGTCTGCAACAACTTTTGAAAAAGACCACCCTAAATTTATGCAGTGTGGGAAAGGGATTGAAAACATCCATGTGCAGGTCTGGATGAAATGACGTCACACATACGTCACACATGGCCTACATGTAAAACTGTCAAACCAAATCCATGGGATAGTTTAGGATAGTTTTGAAAGATCAAAAGAAACTGCTAATAGTTTTGCTGTTCAACACTGACTTTCATTCACATGAATGGTTTTCGCAATTAGAGCAATGTTTTAGAGAACATTAATGGAAATGAAAAAATGCCACTAACCAGCATTTCTCCTTATCCTTCAACATTTGTTCCATTTCCATTTTTGGTTGAATAACATAAATCTACAAGCAGCACTAATGCAGTGACGTTGTTATGTCAATTTTTGGTATTCACCAACAAAAAAGTGGACTTCTTTTTCTACACTGTCCCAGAACAGCAACAGTCAACGTTTTGATGTCGGTCTTTCAACGCCATTCAAAACATGTTCCTGTTTTGACAACTCTTTACGATATTGGCTTAGAAGTCTTAATTAACAAGCATTTTTTTCTTTTCCTTCAAGTAGTATTTGCTAAGCATTGTTCAAGAGACTCCATTTTCAATAAAACAATAAAAAAATGTTTTGATTTTTGCATCAACATTGACATCAAATTGGACCACCCTAAGTTTTCTTTGTTGTGGGAAGCGTGAAGGATAATCGAGAGCATCGTAGTTATTCTATATAAACTGGGTAAGCAATGATACCAGAAAAACATCTGTGTGAAACATTTTTTTTCTTTCTTGTTAAATCTAGAGATCTTTAACTCGGCCCTTACCCTTTAAGATATTCATAACTTTCCCCTGAGTGTAAACTAGTGTTTCTAGGTTAAACTTGATGTGACGTCATCTTTACTTTACTTTTTGTGTATCCATGTGGAAATATCTGTGATGGATGAGTAGAAATTATTCAAAATTTAATGCTTATGGAATATCTAGCTACGATATCGTAGCTACAAACTTGATGATGTACTGATTTGTGAAATCCAGATCAAGATTGGTTTCGGAGAATAGTTTATTGCAATTTGCAACTAGGAAATATCTATTCTGACAGGTAGATCTAGGTTTGTTTGTTTGTTTTTAAAGCCAAAGTTGGACTATAAATGGTGAATCATCAACACCCCAGCTACGCTTACTTTGTAGATCTATACATGTGTTATTTTATTCTATAATCAGAGAGATCTAAGTGTAGTCCACATCTCTTAATTTCAAAATTGCACGGTTGTGATGCATCGAAGACTGTCGCCTACCCCGGAAAAAAGAGGTAATTTTCAGTTTTTAATACAGTTTTCTTTTGAATACATTCCAATAGAACTTTGTCATATAATATATCAACCTATTCATAAAACACGGAATTTGTAGATCAAAGAAATACCGTATTGTAATTTGATAGGAACAAGATTCATGTCGTGATTTTGCGCGTCAAATTGCGCGACGTAGACCTAACTTTAATCGGCTTTTACGGCGACGTCACGTCATGTCATTAAGGCAGGTTTTCTCACGAGATCCCTCATATTCAAACTACATGTACTTCAATACAAACCAACAAACTCTCTATTAAGCACCAAATTCTATCACATTGTTAAAGACAGAGAGATAGTACAAATGTCTGTACATGCTCTGGTCATGTATACCCAAAAGTCAATTAGAGACTTCAAGGAATTTTGTTTTTCAGCATAATTGATTCCGAATTTCTCTTTTCTTAAAATCGCCATCCATTACCGGTAAACCACAATCAGCACAGAATTTAACCTGTCAAAATATTTGTCTATCTTAGGATTCAAACGTTAAACTTCTCTGTCCCTACCATCCCGATGAACCCTTTCCAATATAGCAAAGCTTAAAACTACTCCAACTTGAGAGTTGCTTCAGACAACAAAATAGATATATTTAAGTTAAGGTTAATGTAAAATATAGCAAAGATAATGTAGAGGCAAAAGGAGAAAATGCTATCAATACGTCCATAATATACTATTTGTTTGGAAAAGCATGGAGACAAAGATAGAAAATGCTGATAATCAGCGTTTTCACATTTTGTCACAGGCAACGTAACAGATTTTGATTTAGGTAGGAATTGTATGTACAATATAGCACAGAAATTATCTAGGCAAAAAAAAAGAAAATGCTGGTTATCAGCATTTTCTTCTTTTGCCTCAGTGTGTTCCCAAGTCTTCACTATGAAGAACATGTTCAATAAAGATTTGTTCCTACCTTATATCCACCAAGCCTTCCCTTCATGGTTAGCCTTGTATCTTGTATGGGATCCCAGTACACAATAATGGCAGAGTCATTGAACGGTTCTGCATACACATTGCCAGGTACTCCAATAGGTACTGAAATATTTGCAGACAGATGAAGGGTCAAATGTAGTTTATTGGGGTTTTACGCCGTTTTCAACTGCTATGGTCATATTGCGGCAGCTAGAGCTCCTATTTATGGATTCCTGTTGTTAACAGAACTACCACAACACACTAACCGAGCCTCTGGCTGCTCATCCACATAGGTAAATGATATTAAACCATTGGTAGGTGACAATTTTGTCAGAAAGGATATTTGCAGCAGCCAGGATTAGAACCTGGGACCTCTCCTGTGAGAGGCAGAAGCGCTACCAACTGTGCTATGGTCACAGCCAAGTCAAATGTGAACACCTTACAATAATTATACACCAAATGAAAGATTAACAAAAAGGTTTACAAATAATAAACAAATCTTGGTTTTCTTCATCAAAATGTGCACAACACAGATAGAAGAGGCTTTCATGTAAAAATTCATAAGAGCACCCATGAACCAACTTACAATCTTCAGCAGAGTACACTGTATCGTTGAATCCTGATGGTCCTGAACCATAGCTGTTAAATGGTGTCACCTTCACATTGAAGGGGAGGTAATATCTGTCCTGACCGATTGTGTGTGAATACTCTCCAACATTGCCCGTAACAATAGCCTGTAAAAAATTATCACATGGTATAATGACTACATATCGCTGCTTTCCAACTAAAATCTTGTAACTGCAGCTTGTTTTAAGCTGCTGTTAAGAGGTTTCCGTTGAAAAGCGGCAATATCATGTATCAGGGTTCTCCCCAGAATAATTTGAAGCTGTAGTGGAAGTATCGTTGAAGCTTACAGTATAGCGTTTATGCAAATTTTTGTGAATAAAAACATAATGGGAAAAGAAGAAATTGCTCATCATGAGCAATTTCTTCTTTTCCCATAATATTTTTATGCATATTTATTGTACAAAATACCTTAATTCGTCAGTTTTTGACATGATATAACCCAAATTGATCTAGTTGGTGACCATTTTGAAGAAATTAAGCTGTGGGGTGCTTTGGAAGCTATAGGGGTATAACACTTATTTAGATGAAGCTGTAGTGGGGCCGATACAGCTTATTGGGCTGGGGAAAACACTGTGTATATTTGACTGCAATCATCAAATATCAATTTCAATGTACAACTAACTGAGTTATTGCAAAAGAAAACTATAACATATCTCATTCCTACACAGGTACCATTCTCTCATTTAAAGCCACTGAATTATTTGGGTTCAAATTCATTAACATTAGATTATTTCTATCAAACCAACATATTAGTGACTTCTTAGTCCAAGTCAAGATTACAAGGTCCAATATCTTAACCACTGAGCCATACAGGACCTTGAATATATTACCAGCACTGACCTTATCCCATTTAATATTACTGTTTTCCTGGCCAGGTTCGGGTTTTGTTCTCCACTCCACTTCATATCCAATACCCCACCCATTGTGATCCTCTGGTGGTAATGGCTACAAAGAAATCAAATTGATATCTTAACAAAATAATGTTAAAATCATTACAAGAGCCGTCAGACGGATTATGCTCCCCGAATAAGTGCTTGTCACACAAAAAAAACTATCATACATTAAGGCCCCTTTTCCCATGACAGATTTTTTGTACACACATTATTTGTAGAACATGGTCTAGAACAGCTTATTTATCACACAAGTATAAAATTTCATTAAATTCTGCCCATTAGATGAAGGGAAATTAGAGAAAAACTAATTTTTACGTTAAGGCCCCTTTTTCCGTGACACAGCCTCAAATTGAGAAACGGAGAAAAAGATTACTAGGTATTGTCCTAGGGAGTTCACATGTGAAGTTTCATTGAATTTGGTCCAAGGGTTGCTGAGATCTGGCTGTGGACGGACGGACGGAAGGATGGACGGACAGACGGACGGACGGAAGGACAGCATGGCGACTATATGCTCCCCCGAAATTTTTTCGGGCAGCATAAAAATGTCTTGGCATTAAAAATAAATATTTCAATGGTGCAGATTGTTTAGCAATCTACTGTAACTTTAATTGACAACCTTGAATCATAATGTATTGAAGGCAAGCATTACGTTGTATTACAACAATGAGGGTATATTGTGCTTGGAAGCCAAGTCAGTAGTGGTTGGTAAAATGTCAATCCTACTTACATTCCATGTGATACGTAGAGTGCCAACCTTCCCTCCGCCTCCACCAATGTTGTCTGGGTACTTCTGGGGTCGAGCTCCAGGGATAACTACCAGTCCTGAAATATTGAAAACATTCACATTAAATTTGAAAATTTCACAATATAGAGTAATAGACTGCTGCCTGGTCTAAATACTCATTGGATTAAGTTGACTGTAGACAAAGTAGATTGCCTATACAAGAACTTGAGACAAATCAAAAACAAGAGCTTCGCAAAGCGGCGCATATACGCCCGAGAGGGGCTTGTCAGTAAAATTGGTCATTTCTTCGATTCACGGGCAGTTAATTCAAACATGAAAAGTTATCAAAATTTTGTTTGCACAACAAGACACCATAGAGATTCATTGTGGCTAGTTTGATTAAATTCTGGTTGAAACTATAGGAGTTGCACACAGGAGAAAATGGACATTTTTGAGAAAATGGGCATTTTTTCTTAAATTCAAGGGCAGATAATTCAAGAACGAAAACAGTTATCTAAATTCCGTAAGCGGTGTGCACAACTAGACACCATGGAGATTCATTGTGGCAAGTTTGATCAAATTCTGATCAAAACTGTAGGAAGAGTTGCGCACACAAGAAAATGGGCATTTTTTTAATTCAAGGGCAGATAATTCAAGAACGAAAAGAGTTAATTAAATTCCGTAAGCGGGATGCACAACTAGACACCATGGAGATTCATTGTGGCAAGTTTGATCAAATTCCGATCAAAACTGTAGGAGGAGTTGCGCACACAAGAAATTGCTAACGGACGGACGGACGGACGGACGGACAGACAGACGGACAGACAGACAGATGAGCAGGGCCATAACATAATACGACCCTTCGGGCGTATAACAAAAGAAACTCCCAAGGTTATGGTCATGGAGTCCAAGGTCATGGTCCCAAATGAAAGATCATAGCAAACAGTATCTTTTAGAGAATTATAAAGGCTATTTCTCTAAAAGTCCATAGGATATATGCCAGACTTCGTTTCTGAAAAAAAGTCAAACTACAAGGTCAAGATCACTTGGTCAAATGCGATGGTCCAAAATGAAGGGTCTTGGCAAGAAGTATCCGTGTGTGAGATGTCTCTGCTCTATCTCAAATATTGCATATCATAATAGGCAAGATTAAAAGGGTTTGAATGTGCAACTGATGCCAACATTGATACTGAAGATACTAGGGCTGTGAAATTGGCTCCACAGACATCAAGTCCCGACTCATTCAAAATGTTACGATGTTTACAAATCTATTTAAATATACTCTATGCCAGACATATTTGCCTTAAAGTTGGTATTTCCTGCAAGTTAAGTCATAAAATTATATTTGAAGTAAAATATGTCATATTTATGTACCACTTACTTGTAGGTTTACTAATATCTCCCACACCATATCTGTTTACTGCCCTCATTTTAAACTGGTAGGACACGCCAGGTTTGAGATTCTGTAGAATAAACTGTCGTCTTTGTGGATCCGGATCAACCGGGACCAGGGTCACAGGATGTGGTACAACTGAAACAGAACAAACCTTTTTCTACCTTTGCCTCTATATTTTGTCCTATAAAAACATTTTTTTTACTTATGATATATATTATTTTGTTGTATGCAACTCCAGTCAAAATGGGCAATCCTATAATATTGTTTGAGAAAGGGTTGAATGGCAAGAGAGTGGTCCATTCTACAGACAAATCAATCTTCCCATACATCTAGCTATCAATGGGTGCACTCTGGATATTATCCTGAATTTCGGGATAGATTACTCAGGTACAGACTGCTCTAGATCCACAATATTTTCCAAAGCCTTCATTATCTTGTAGGTATCAAGAAGGCTCTTTATTTAGAAATGGGTTAAGATGAATTAAACATCAAATACCAAAATGACTTACAAGTCTGGAGTGTGGTCCATTCCTCGGAGAAGTTAGTCTTCCCATAAATAACATAGCTATCAATAGGTGCACCGTGTGTGTCTACAGGATCGAACCATCGCAGGACGACATCACGCTCGCCCACCTGGACGGTACTTAACGGGTCTGACGAGAAATCCTCCGCCTTGAAGGCTTGAACACCTGCAGGCTCACCTGGCGGACCTGTTCAATGATACAAAGCCGACCGTTACCATTCAATGATACTGCTTTAACCCTTTCCCAAACAAGACCTAGTTTTGACCTCCCTGATAGAAATGGCTTGGGAAAACATTGAAACAAAAGGAGAAACTGCTGATAACCATCAGTTTCTCCTTTTGTCTCAATATTTTCTATATCATATTTTACACAAATTCTATTTTTAATAACATCCATTTTGTCATTTGTGGCAGTTTTAGAAGTGGACCACCCTAAAATTTTGTTGTTTGGGAAAGGGTTAATGGCACTGTGCAACAAATAGACCAGCATTGTCTCAACATTTCCTAATTTGCATAATCATGTGGAGACTCCTATCCACCGTACTGTGACAAATGGAACATGAAAGTATTTACCCTAATCTTTGATGGTAAATTGCACTAAAATTTTAGAGCTATTTATTGTATAAGACAGAGCTACAGATAAGAGGGGTAAAGCATTCTTATATGTTAATTCAAATCGAAACCCTATGTTGTTGGTACTCATTTGAATCGTTTTGTTGAGATGATTCCAATGTGTACCCACAACAAAGGGTTTGATGAACATCAATTTATGAAATGAAATATTCCATTTTGAAAATCTATCACTGCTTCTTATCTAAAGGGGGTCTGAACAAAAATACTTACCATACACCAACATGGTGGTTGTAGCATTAGCGGAGTCCACCTGTGTTCTGGCTATACATGTGTATCTACCGGAATGGTCAAACTGGGCAAATATTAGATACAAACCTCCCTCATTGTCTGCGCCTATACCCTGTCAAAGAAACAGCACAATTACTGTAAGAAGCCCTTCTTTATAACATGCTACAATCAGTCACGAAAACTGATTTTTAAGAAAACCTTGTAACTGCAGCTTGTTTTAAGCTGCAGTTACTGAGTTTTCCTTGAAAAGAGGCGAACTGTTGAAGAGCTGAATAAATGTCACTGCCTGAGCCTTGCCACAAATGTTATGTTCATTTACATTGATTAAATTTCTGCAGGCACATTCACATGTTCATGTAGTTTTTGCATTTAACTTTATTTAAAACTCCTTCAAGCTCTTCACCCTTTTCCAAAGCAACAAAGTGTTAGACAATTTAATAGGTTATATAGCTTTCTTTTATTCTCTGTATTTCCTCTGGGAAAAGAAATTCTATATACCACATGTCTTTTCCCTTCAATAGTCTTGAAAATCAATAGGATTGAACCTTTTATTTGACTTTAATGGATTTCATCTATATCTTTTACTTAGGAATATTTTCAATGACAGGGCCTTAGCTTTCTATTTGTTTACATATAGAAGCAGGAATTACTTTCAAGAAGGGAGCTCTTTTTAAAGAGCAGTACTCTACCTTTCTATAATGTTCATTGTTCTCCATATTTATGAGCCTATTATTGAAGGCCCACTGGTAAACTAGGTCAAGATTATCTCTGTTATATGAGGCTTGACAAAACAAGTAGCCCGTCCTGTTGACCTCCACCTCCACAGGGGTCGGAGGTCGGAATATAGATGTACTCTCTGAAATAGGGAAACATGTTTGCTTAACAATGTTGTAAAGAAATAAGATTTAAACAAGAGCCGTCATAGACGGATTATGCTCCCCGAATAAGTGTTTGTCACAAAAAAAAACCTATCATACATTAAGCCCCCTTTTCCCATGACAGATTTTTTATACACACATTATTTATAGAATATAGTATAGAACAGCTCATTTGTCATTTTATTAACTTCTGTCCATTAGATGAAGAGAAATTAGAGAAAAACAAATTTTTACATTAAGGCCCCTTTTTCCATGACGCAGCCTCAAATTAAGAAACCGAGAAAAAGGTCTCTAGGAATTCACCCCAGGAGTTCAGATGTGAAGTTTCATTGAATTTGGTCCAAGGGTTGCTGAGATCTGGCTGTGGACGGACAGACGGACGGACAGTCAGACGGACGGACAGACGGACGGAAGGACAGTGTGGCGACTATATGCTCCCCCGAAATTTTTTCGGGGAGCATAAAAAATCTTGAAATATTATTTACTATTAAATAGACCACCTGTGAACAATGCCTTAAAGAGAAGCAAAACAAAGAGGTGGTATTCCCTGACAGTTCTAATTTTCTATTCTAGTGTTAAGTTTAAATATCCACCAATTTGATTGGTCAAGGCATTATAATACTTTCTCGCATCAGATCAAGATTCATGTAAATTGCAAATAGAAAATTATTTACAGTTTTTGTTGACCACATGCTACCTAGGACATAATTGTATATCTAAATACCCGCATATTGGAAGGTAACGTCAAACAGTATATCAGTTCAAATATATTTGAGCTAGGATCTAGAAAAAGGTTGCTTATAGCATTTTAGACAGCCCAAGTTTTATAATTAGCCTGTGCCTACAATGATTCTGAAAAGGATCTATGCTTCTCTCTTATGGTTGCAACTGAGGCAGTGAAGAAGGTATTGGAGAACAACATGGTTCTTGAACTGACTGTGTGTATACACGGTCTGATCTGGAACCATTTTGGGCTCAAAAGGCCTTAACCCTTTCCCAAACAAGACCTGAGGCGCGTTCTTTAGGCGGAGATATTTTAAGATTTCTTAAGATATTCTGGATAAAGGGTTTTTAAGACTGAGATTTTACCGAGTTGTTCCGAATGTTCCATACTTTATACAAATGACGTCATCATGATGTCATTTGTATAAAGTATGGAGCATTCGGAACACCACAGTTTATGAATTATGGAGCGTTCGGAACCACTCGGTCAATTTTATTCTCATCGTTTCTACGGAGTTCACCGAGGGTTCCGCATGAAGTAAAGAGTAATGGCGCCTCCCATTGAAGGACTTAAAAATCTTGATCTAAAGAAAAATCTTGATCTAAAGAATGCTTTATGTTGAAATATCTTAAGAAATCTCGAGATATCTTAAGAAATATCGCTCTAAAGAATGCACCTCTGGTTTTGACGTCCTTGGCGGATTAGGCTTGGTAAAACATTGAAACAAAAGAAGAAACTGCTGATAATCAGCAGTTTCTCCTTTTGTCTCAATATTTTCTATGCCATATCTTACAAAAATTCTTTCTTTAATAATGTCCATCTTGTTATTTGTGGCAGCTTTTGAAGTGGATGACCTAAAAATATTGCCATTTGGGAAAGGGTTAATCCTTTCCAAACAAGGCCTGGTTTTGACGTCTCTACATGGAAAGGTTTGGAAAAATGTTGAGACAAAACAAGAAAATGCTGATAATCAGCATTTTCTCCTTTTGCCTCAATATTTTCTATGCTATATTTTACACAAATCCAGTCTTTTTCAATATCCGTTCGGTCAAGCAGCTATTGAAATAGACCACTATAAAATTTTACTGTCTGGGAAAGGGTTAAGTGACATTTTTTCCAGATCCTGGCTCATTTGGATAATAGTAGATAACTTACGGTATATTTTGAGGTATGTTCTATTTGCAGCTTCTCCGTATGTATTTTGTACTCTACATTCATACCATCCCTCATCGCCAGAGTTTAACTGATTAATCACCAGATCACCATTAGTTTTCATGTAAACACGATTCATTGGGTCCGTTGATGGATTCATGTTCGCACCATTACGCAGCCAGGTGAACTCTGGGAAGGGAGCAGCTTCTGGTCGACACTCGATTGTAAGGTTTCCGTTAATAGCTCCACTCATGGTGGCGCTCATGGGGTATTTGTTGAATTGTGGTGCAATGGCTGAATACAGAAAACAAATGAATGTCATAAATAAATACAGCACTAAGGTGTTTTCATAGCACAACTCTTTTTTGTAAGAGAAATGCCTTACAGGATTTATGTGAAATACTGATTTGCTGTTTCAGAAACAATTACATTATTGTGCAGATACACAAGGAAGCAATTTAACTATCTTGCAGTTTTATGGTGATCTTTTTCAGTTGTTAGACTGCTTCTTTAGGCAAAAAATTGTACAAATTGTAACCTTGAAATTATTCCAATAATTATTCCAATCACAAAAGCAATAATCACATTTTTAATACACTTTTTAATTTCCATAACTCTTTTTTCACATCTAGCGCAAAGTTCTCTATTGCTATAAGAAAACTATCAGCAGACTGACTTACTTAGAATTCTAAGTTGACCAGTGCTGAATCTCTCTCCATATGAATTTCTCGCCGCACATTGGTACATTCCTTCATCCCTTTCTTTATCCAGGTCCATAATATGTAGTGTATTCTTGAACACAACAACTTTCCCATCAGAGCTGTTCGTCAGAATGGAACCGTCTTTATACCATGTGTATGTAGGGAATGGAATGGCTCGAGCCTCGCACCTCCAGGTTAACTGCTTGGTGCCGATGTCTAAATGTTGATCTTGCAGAGGCAACAAAAACCTTGGTTTGGCTGAAAATGCACAGAAACGCCAGAAAACATAAAATGGATACCAATTATATTATGTTAGGGATTATAACTTTAAAGTTGGAAAAGAGGTAAATTTACCAAATATCAAGATTGACTTAGAGCAAAACCACTACAAAATGATGTCATGCATTGAAATTGTTCTTTAATTCATCTAAAAATGCTTATAGAACGTTGTTGTTTTTTTAAATCTGGCTCAACCTAACGCTTCTCCTGTCTTTCGGATGAGACTTTAAATCGAGGTCCCGTCTCCATATGACCTTAGCTGTTGAGTGGGACGTTAAACTCCATTCAATCAATTCAATCAATCTTTTTTAAAAAATATTTTAGGATGAAAAAATGCTTGTCATATGCATTTCCCAGCTATGTTTTTTCAATCCCTACTTATGATAGTAAATGAAATTGTAAATAGAAACAGTATAATTACCTTCCACATGGAAAGTGTATGACTTCTTATCAAACTCTGGTCCACCCCGACCATTCTTCACTGTACAGTTGAACGTCCCAGAGTCATCCAAGTTGACATTTCTGATCTTTAACACACGATTATGGTCTATCAGAGAGTAACGCTCATAATCCCACTTCTGGTATTCCCAGGAATATACAAGCGGACTCCTGTGGGGATAAATCAATTTATCATGTATTGAGAGACGAGAACATTGCTGCTTTCCAACAACAAGAGC